>MU762895.1:35129-47093 GCA_026770625.1 Nicotiana glauca
GCGGAATTCACTGGAAGTTTTTGGCATGATTTCACCTTCTTTTTGCTCAATTCCACTTCAATTCAATTCGAACCACTTTGTAGCATCATTTACCTGAAAATCTAACAATAACCACCATAAACAACCTCATTTTATAATTAAATGGACATAAAAGCTAAGGAAAAGAGGCTAGAATGAGTGGTAAAATCACCACTCATCACACGTTTTTTTCATACTCACACTACACTTCTGTGCATTTTTGTTGCACAGGTATATGTAACTCTAGTGGCCTCTTGGACATAGCAGCACGGATGATTCGGGGACTAGGTGAGTTGCAATATTCGAGGCGGCCCGCAGCTAGTGAAGTCCCTTCCCATATATTGTATTTACTTCCTGTCCACTGTATTTCGGACAGATGTTGTATTTTATTTCCTTATCAGTAGATGCTCATGCACTAATGACACCTGGTTCTGTGATGGTTTTGAAATATCTTGTATAAATTGCTTATTATTTAATTGGAATTGAAGCAGTCACCTTTTTATTTATGAAAAATTAAAGGAAAATCTTAGTTTTCAAGATTGTTAAAAATAAGAACTTCATTAAGTAATTTGGTTGGCTTGCCTGACAGCAGTGTTCGGCGCCACCACGACCCTTAGTGGATCTTGGGTCGTGACAACATGATGTCACACCTCCTTTTTACACACCTACCCCGGAAGGGTAGTGTATGAGGGAGTTTTTCCACTTTAAGTGACATTATTTGAATTGGGATTATTTATTCTTTTTAGAGTGGCCACTTGGGAAAGGTTTGGCTTTTGGTGTCCCAAGTCACCGGTTTATCTTGAATCCCAAATCGAGGAAATTTTTGACTTTCCAAATGAAGTCTGCGAACCCGAAATTCTAAGTAAGGAATTCTGTTGACCCGGGGGAAGGTGTTAGGCACCCCTGGATCCCGTGGTTTTAGTACAGTCGTTTAAACTGTTATAAATGTCTTAATATCTGATTTTAATACATGTTATCCTATAGTGCAATTTTAAAGATCATTTACCGCATTATTATTATTTTTAACGAGAATTGCGACGTCGTGAAAACACATCTCAAACCACGTCACATCAATGTACCCGTAGCTATTGACATATTTTGACTTCGTTGAGATTTGGATTTGGGTCAAATAAATATGCACCCGAGTTTAAGAAAGTAAATTAGTAAAACGTGCCTAAAGATACTAGCGTGTTATTGTTTTGGGAAGGCTATGAAATACGTTAAACAACACATCTCAAAATCTAAGTATTTTTATATATGCATTTAGTGAGGGCCCTGCAGTTTGTGTGTTTTATTTGGCGAGGCTCGTCTCTTTCTTTATTTAAGGATATCCTAAAGTGACTATGATTTTTCTATCTATTTTTGTCTCTAATAATGAAAGGAAAAATCCTAGTTAGTTATTATCATTTATGCATACTACATTTAGATCTGCAAACTCCAAACAGTCTACGTGAAGGAATCGTAATCCAGGCCCAGCACGAAATGGGCCATTCACAGGTACGGGCCCAGGCCCTAAACGGATATGCATATCAGACCCAAGCCAGTGCGTTTCATTTTTGGCCCTGTACATACGCTTTATTCAAAAAGGGGCTGTTAAGCCCCGACAGTTAAATTAAACAATGCTTCGATTCAATGTGCATAAGTATTCACTAAAAGTTTTAGAACATCAAGTTGAATGAACTACCTCAATGAAATGAACAATTATTCTGACTTTTATTCCAAGCCTTTATACTAATCCAAAATTATCAGCTCAAGTTCATACGTCTATCGAATTTAGAGCTGTTGTTCATACCAGGAATCAACGCGGGCCATCATGGAAAGGTTTAACACGTTAAAATGATTAGCTATTATACCGCATTATTCGTACGATTAATCGTATCTAAGTTTTTATACCTGCTTGCGAACCTAGCACCCTAAATATGGAAGATATAGTAATTAGCTATTACGATCTAGTTCATTGTCGTAGCTAACTAACTTAATGGTAACAAATCTGAGTAGCTCATACAATCTAGTACAGGTTGATGGTCATATAATCAATAATCCAAAGTCCCTCTAGTTTAATTACAAGAAAAAGATTTCAGAGCTTCTAATTGATACCAATGTGTATTGGAAATCTATAACTACAGTTAATAGTGAAATACAGAGGCAAATTCAGATGATAGTATGCTATAATCGTCATTTGATTTCATAATCGTTCAGGTACATCGAATGAAACTTCAAGGCATTAGAGAGAATAAGGTACCTGGAAATACAATCGAGCAAAGGAGGAGTTAGCAACAGAACATCATGCAGCAACAGCCAGTCAAATTCAAACTAACAACAACAACAAAACCAATTTGGACCAAATTTCTTCGACAAAACCCCGGGATATGTCACAGGAACCCAACACCCAAGCTGAACTCAAAGTGACTCAATTGAAGACCAAACTCACTTGAAGACTAATCAGCGCACTTCAGAAGCTAAAACAACATAAATCAAATCCAGGAAATGCCTACCAGCTACTAAACTTAGAAATCAACTTTGAAGTTCAATCAAACAGTGTTTGGTTCTTCTGAAAATCTAAGATCTCAAAGAAGTTTTTTTTTTGATTTGGAATCTTTAAATTTCAAATGATAGCTGTTAGCATATCCTTTAGGGAGCAATTTCAGGAAGCTATGTTTTCTGTCAAGCTCCAAAAACTCTCTCTCAAAATGCTCTATCAGATTATCTTCAGCTTTCAAAATTCTCTATCTCTTTTTAGCTTTTCAAGATCTCTCCCCCTCTAAGACTGTCCCTAAGATTGGTTCAAAAGGAAAACCAAAAGCAGAACTAAAAACTCTCTCAGAACTAATCCAAAAGCCCCCCCTTAAACTGACCTGAATGCCCCTTGTTTATACACTAAAGTCCTCTTTAAATCATTATTAAAACCATTCTTTACCCATGATATTCCCTTACAGCCCATTACTAAATGTCTTGTGTTCTTTTTTAATTCAAAGTTATGGGTTTTCCTTTTGTCTAATCATTTCTCTTAACTCAACCCATACTATTATGCCCTGTTCTCTCACTAACTATTAAACAATGCATCAGTTTAATGTTATGAAATACTTAATGGACATAGCACTTACACTAATCCCCTTTGCACTTTTAAAATCCCAAAATACCCCTGGGACTACCCCTGTAATTTACCCTACCCCTGGTTTTGCACTTCATCAGCTATAGCCAATTCTCCTAATTAACTTAAATCAACAGTTCAGGCACAGAGCTCAAATCAGATCGAATGGTATAAAAATAAGAGCAATGAAATAGGACAAAATCCTATTGAATTACCAAGGTTACAATTGGCACAAACACGGGGAAATCACTAACTACATTCACAATTAGACATCAAACCTAGACAACAAGTGAATAGTACAATTCCATAGGTACAATGAGGAATCAACAGAGAGCAGGGCACCAAACATAACATAAGCGAAACAATTTAAACTGGGAAACAACATCAGATAATTGTGGGCACGACACCATTCGTACAAGAGCTTATGGGCATTGACTAATTTGACTCATACAAACAGACCAGAAGAAGGAAAAACCAAAGTAAAACCAAACTAACGGACCAGCCTATTCAATTGATTCAAGCAGCCTAGAACATGTGCTAATCAATCAGAAGAAAGAAAAAATGGACCAGGAAAAAGGTCCGAAAGAGTAGAAGGAGATAATTGACAACATGGTGAGCTACAACGGAATTTAATTAGATAAACAACAACAAAAACAACAGAAATAAAAGAGAAGAAATACCTCAGTACATTAGACCTAGCTCCAATCTATTTTAGTTGAAGCTTTGACTCGAACTCTTTGAGGTCAAAATGGACTTTAATCAAGTGTTTTCGACTAAGAACACTCGACTAACGTCGATTAAAACCTCAAGTTTTCCCCTAATCTCGTACATGTTTAGTTTTTGGTACCCCTAGGGTTCTTCAGTTGATTTAAGGTTCGACCAATTTCGGCTTGATTCGAAGGAAACTGGGGGTGGCTTGGGAACGTGGGAGGTCAAGTGGTTACAGGGTGTAAGTTTGGGACTGTTTATGTTTGGCGCCGCCACCAAGGAATTTTAGGGCGGCGCTAGGGTTCATGTGGTAAAAATTGATATTCGACGAATCCTGGGTTGATTCGACAAAAACCAAAGGTGTCCTAGTGGCGAGGGAGGTCTAGGGGTCAAGGGGTGTGAGTTTGGTGGTAAACGGAGGCGGCTAGGGTTTCGCTCGATTCTTCGATTGAAGATTTGAGACGATCTATAGGGATTCGAGGTTAGCTGTTATGGGAGTTAGGACGGGGAGGTCATGGGGGTTCGATGGTGTAAAGATGAGGGAGTTTAGGCCACCGAAACTACCGTGAGGCGATTTTTGGTGGGCGGAGGGCGGTGGTTTGCAGCGGCGTTACTGGGGTCGTCTATGAGATTAGAGACGAAGGAGTGAAGGGGTCTGATTTGGTTTGGGGGGGGGGGTAGGGTAAATGGATTTTGGTATATTAAAAGCCTTCATTAATCAGGGCCGTTAGATGATGGGATTCAACGGTCCCGATTGAATCACTTAAAACTAAACGGGATAGTTTAGGATAATATGGGGCGGACCGGGTTGGGAATGGGTATAGGGGTGTCCCTTGGACCGTTGGATTAGTTTGATCCAACGGCTTGGATTAAACATGATAGGACGACATTGTTTGGACGTCTTGGAGATGGATTGGTCCGGGCGGCAATGGGCTGGGGTTTTGGGCCTGGTTCAAAAATGGCCCAGTACGAGTTTTACTCTCTATTTTCCATTTCTTTTCTTTTATTTTCTTTTTAACTCCTAATTTAAAACCAAAATCCTAGATTAAATTAGAATACCAAAATTATCTTACAAATACAAATCAAGTCTTAATAATAATTATCACACATAATTTAAGTATCAATCTAAAATAAAATCGCACAACTAGACATTAAATGTTAAAAGATGCAAAGTACCTATTTTTTGTGATTTTCCATTTTTATAAGACAAATTTAATTACTCCTAAATGTAAAATTAAATCCTAGTGCGAGATGTGACATCTTTTTTGTATTTTTATTAATTAAATAAAAAGAATGCACAGATGGACGTAAACAATACAAGAAAAAATAACACAAAATTCACGACAATTGCAAAAAAACAAAAACTATTTTATTTTGCATTTTTTGGGAGTAATTCTCATATAGGGCAAAAATCACGTGCTCACAGCTGCCCCTCTTCACCCGGAAACACGAAGAGTTTTCGCGCAAAGATAAAGTGAGCGGATACGAGCGATTTTTGCCCGTTCGAGTACCCCGTGTGAAGCCCCTTTTTTAAAAGCTTTGACCGAACCTTTGCTTCAGAAGGTCTCCTACATATCCCTGGCAAAAGGGAATCAGGTCAATGTAGTTCGGGAAGTTTTGGTAGCTGGGACTACCATATAGCTGTGGTTTACTATTACTGATGTTGCCGCTGCTGCTATTGCTTACTGACCCCCTTATTACACCAAAAGGAAAATTAAAGCTAAGCTAGCTATGCCTATCAACTATGAGTTACAAGATTCCTATCTATAATTCTCTTGAAACTTGATCCTGAGTCTTAGCTGATTTTGCTGTAGACTTCGATCTAAATCTTGATGCTCGCGAGTTGTAGGTGTTTGTTTCTTTCTACAGCATTGAGTAAAACAGGATTGACGGAGCTTGTGACTTCAATCAGATTTCGAGCAATCCGCACCTTCGTTTGCTCCAATATTCGAGCTCATTTCCTTTTGTTCTTTTCGTTTTTTCTTTATTCTGGATTGAGACTCACTCCGTAGGTCATCTCGATCCCTGTGTCTCGAGGTCAAACCTGCTCAGACACCAAAACAAACAAACGAACGAAATATTTCTGCCCCATTTTTACTAGGAAAAATTTCGTGAGTTATTTGCAATCTGAATCGATGGGGGATTGGAAACCCTATGCCTGAAGGTGCAACTCAGGGATTGGAGCCCTAATGTTCGCAAAAGGAAAATTCTCAAACTCAGGGATTGGAGCCCTAATGTCGGCTAAGAAAATACTCAACTCAGGGATTGGAGCCCTAATATTGGTTAAGGAAAAACGCTCAACTACGGGATTGGAGCCCTAATGTTGGCTAAGAAAAACCGCTCAACTCAGGGATTGGAGCCCTAATGTTGGCTAGGAAAACTGCTAAACTTAGGGATTGGAACCCTAATATTGGCTAGGAAAGCTGCTCAACTCAGGGATTGGAGCCCTAATGTTGGCTAAAGAAAGTCGCTCAACTTAGGGGTTGGAGCCCTAATGTCGGCTAAGAAGATACTCAACTCAGGGATTGGAGCCCTAATGTTGGCTAAAGGTAAACCGCTCAACTCAAGGATTGGAGCCCTAATGTTAGCAAAGGAAAACTGCTCAACTCAGGGATTGGAGCCCTAATGTTGGCTAAGAAAAGCTGCTCAACTCAGGGATTGGAGTCCTAATGTTGGCCAAAGGTAAACCGCTCAATTCAGGGATTAGAGCCCTAATATTGGCTAAGGAAAATGCTCGACTCAAGGATTGGAGCCCTAATGTCGGCTAAAGAAAAACGCTCGACTCAGGGGTTGGAGCCCTAATGTAGGCTAAAGGAAAAAGTGCTCAACTCAGGGATTGGAGCCCTAATATTGGCTAAAGGAAAATGCTCGACTTAGGGATTGGAGCCCTAATGTAGGCTAAAGGAAAAAGTTCTCAACTCAGGGATTGGAGCCTTAATATTGGCTAAGGAAAATTGCTCAACTCAGGGGTTAGAACCCTAATGTTGGCTAAGAGAATACTCAACTCAGGGATTAGACCCCTAATGTTGGCTAAAAGTGAAATGCTCAATTCAAGGATTGGAGCCCTAATATTGGCTAGGAAAGCTGCTCAACTCAGAGATTGGAGCCCTAATGTTGGATAAGGAAAATTGCTCAACTCAGGGGTTGGAGCCCTAATGTTGGCTAAAGAAAGTTGCTCAACTCAGGTATTGGATCCCTAATGTTGGCTAAGGAAAGCTGCTCAACTCAGGGATTGGAGCCCTAATGTTGGCTAGGATGTAACATGTTGGTTTTGGGAATTCTACGCTATCCTCTTTTTGGGGTTTTCTTCTTTTGTTATCTCTTTTTTGATAAAGAGCAGGAAAGAACATGGAGGAAACTTCCCTTTTGCATTGATTATTTGCTGTAAAGCTATTTCAGCACTTGTGCATTTTTCTTTCTTTTGGTTGCACCTGCTTCTTGCACGGTTGCTTTGGATCGTACCTGTTTCAATTTCTTAAACAAAGATCAATTGTTAGTTTGAAACGGTGATTGGTTTTGTGGCCTTGATTGTATTTGATCACTATATCCCCGCCTCATTTTCGCTGAGAACTTTGCCGTTGATTGGCTTTTGAGGGTGACCCCCCTTTCCGACCGATAAGACTCAACTTTCAGGATTCCATGACGATTTGCTCAAGTAAGGCTTTGATCCTTCCATTCGATTCTGCTCTTGAGGCCTTTGTCTTTGATTTTTCCTTTTTTTTTTCAATGTTTGGTCAGTTGGGATCGGCTTAACACATCCGCCGAGGCTAGGTCCTCTTCTTTTATCTTTTGCGAGGGGAATCCCTGTAGCGACTATTCCTGCCACCTTTCTTTGTAACAATTTCGGAATTCAGAGTTAAACCGAAAGGGATTCAAGGAAAAGCAAACCATAGAGAAGGATAATGAATTTTTAAATAGAGGCGTCCCTTTCGGGGGAAAAGAAGGACTTATCTAGGGTGCATGCTGACTTCAAATAGACATGACATGCTTTTTGGACTGGATGCCCGACCCGCACCAACTTCCATCTTCTTGTGAAAACCATCAATTCGTATTTCTGAGTCAAGGGACCTTGCCAGGACTTTTGGTGATGAGATATCCTCTTTTCGGCCGACAGCGCCCTTTGCGGGTTTTCGCTAATCGAACTCTCTTATTTCTCTTCTCACCCTCGCCCAATAGTGCTCTTTGCGAGTTTTCACTAAGCGGGCTCTATCATTTTCAGTTTCTTGACTCTCGTCGCCTTATGGTGCCCGAAGATTTTCACCGATAAGACTCTTTTATTTTATTTCTCTCAGTTTAGAACGCATCAGCTTCCAATCAATGATATTTCTCAGTTCTCACGCCTTTGGCAATTGATTCGAAGGGCTTGCACTCGGTTTCGGGTAAAAAGAATTACGGACAGGATTACAACTTTGGAACCATTCGATGGGCTCATGGTCGAACCATTATAACATCTGCCCCAGTTTCACTTTTCGGGAAATTTAAATTTTCGGTGTGGTGTGATTGAACCCCAGAGAGAGGCTGCCTACGTATCCTTTTGAAATCAAGTCAGACGTAGTTCAAACTATCATTCATTTTGTTTTGTTTTTTTAACTATTCCCTTTTGTTCAACGGTGCTTCTGGATTCCAAAGAGGGTGGCCAAGGAAATGTAACCGGCTCAAGGGGCTTACAAAAGGGTTGATAGTGTTTGGGTAGCGGGAATAAAAGCCTTCGTCATTTCAAAATGCGCAAAGATATCACCGACGCAAACTCAGACATAGTACCTTTTTACCGCATCTGCATTCACAGCTGCTTCGGGATCATTTCCTTCGATGTCACCCAAGTATAATGCCCCTTTCGGCAATAATTTTCTAATGATGTATGGACCTTTCTAGTTAGGAGCAAATTTTCCTTTTGCTTCCTGATGATGAGGAAGAATGCACCTCAACACCAATTGCCCCACTTCAAATTTCCTGGGTTGTACTTTTTTGTTGTCAACGCGGGCCATTATTTGTTGGTACAACTGCCCCTGACAAACTGCGGCCATCCGTTTCTCATAAATCAAAGTTAACTGTTCCAGCCGAGTTTTAACCCATTCGCTATCTTCAACCTCTGCTTCAAAAATCGTCCGGAGCGAAGGGATTTCTACCTCTGCCGGTATCACAGCTTCGGTTCCATAAGCCAACAAGTACGGGGTTGCTCCTACCGATATGCGCATTGTAGTGCGATATCCCAGTAAGGCAAAAGGTAAATGTTCATGCCACTGTCTGGAACTCTGGATTGTCTTTCTCAAAATCTTCTTGATGTTCTTGTTTGCTGCTTCAACAGCGCCGTTGGCTTTGGGCCGATAAGGACTGGAGTTCCTATGCATTATTTTGAATTATTCGCATACCTCCTCCATCAAATGACTGTTCAGGTTCGCAGCATTATCTGTGATGATGGTTGCGGAATGCCAAAATGACAGATAAGGTTCGAATGCACAAAATCCACTACAGCTTTCTTAGTGACCGTTTTGAGAGTGATAGCTTCGACCCATTTTGTGAAGTAATCAATAGCAACCAATATGAATCTGTGCCCATTTGAAGCTTTTGGCTCAATCGAACCAATGACGTCCATACCCCAGGCGACAAAAGGCCAAGGTGCTGACATAGGATGTAGCTCTGTTGGAGGTGCATGAATCAGATCTCCATGCACCTGACACTGATGACATTTTCGGACAAAGCTGAAGCAGTCTTTCTCCATAGTTATCCAATAATACTCGGCTCGAAGGATTTTCTTTTCCAGGACATACCCACTCATATGAGGTCCAAACACTCCTACGTGCACTTCATGCATGATCCTCCCTACTTCCTCAGTGTCAACACATCTCAACAAGTTAAGGTCCGGGGTTTTTTTATACAAGACTTCACCGCTCCAAAAGAAACCACTTGCATGCCGCCTAATAGTTCTCTTTTGATCTCCAGTAGCATGCTTGGGGTATTCTTGTGTTTTCAAAAACCTCTTGATATCATGGTACCATGGATGGATATTCGGTCTTGTCTCGACTTTATTGCAGTAATCGTGTATTTCCCTAATTTGGATTTCCAAGGGATCAATGTGGGCATTGCCTGGATAAGGTAATATTGAAGCTAAAGTGGCAAGTGCATCAGCTAGTTCATTGTGACACCGCGGGATGTACCTGAACTCTATTGACTTGAATCGCTTGCCGAGATCCTCCACGTGCTGTCGGTAAGGAATAAGTTTGACATCTCGGGTTTCTCATTCACCCTGGGCTTGCCAGATAATCAGATCAGAATTCCCCATAATCAATAAATCTTCAACATCATGATTGATTGCCATATTTATGCCCATGATGCAGGCTTTATATTCTACCGTATTGTTTGTGCAAAAGAAACGGAGCCTAGCCGCAGCCGGATAGTGCTGACCAGTGGGCGAGATCAAGATTGCCCCAACTCCTACACCTTTGGCGTTTATGGCCCCATCAAAGAATATTTTCCAAGCGTGAGCGTCCTCGGGGACTACTTCTATTGTGTTTACCTCCTCATCTAGAAAATAAGTACTAAATGGTTGGTATTCCTCATCTAACCTGGTTATGAGGAGAGTAGTATGAGCCTGAAGATAATGTCTCAGCTTTTGAGTGGCCCGTGTCAAAGCACAGCACGTTCTTTCCGACAAAGTGTATTTGACTTCATAACCGGTGAACTTCTTGCTCAAGTAGTAGATCGCCTGCTCTTTCTTTCTAGTTATATCATGCTGCTCGAGGACACAGCCAAAAGAGTTTTCTAAGACCATCAGATACAAGAACAAAGGTCTCCCTGGTTCTGGCGGAACCAAAACTGGAGGATTTGAAAGATATTCTTTCATCTTGTCGAAGGCCTCCTGACACTCAGTCGTCCATTTGATTGCTACATCTTTCCTTAATAACTTGAATATGGGCTCACATGTGGTAGTCAGTTGAGCGATGAACTGACTGATATAGTTTAACCTGCCCAATAGACTCATCACGTCTTTCTTTGTTCTTGGGGGAGGTAGATCTCTAATAGCCTTTATCTTTGTTGGATCTAACTCGATACCTCTCCTGCTAACTATGAAACCTAGAAGTTTGCCTGATGGGACTCCGAAGGCGCATTTATCCCGATTCAGCTTCAAGTCATACTTTCGCAGCCTCTCGAAAAACTTCCTCAAATCTTGAACATGATCGTCCTGAGTTCTGGACTTGATGATCACGTCGTCTACATACACCTCTATCTCTTGATGCATCATATCATGAAAAATGGCAATCATGGCTCTCATATAAGTTGCCCCGGCGTTCTTCAAACCAAACGGCATAACCCGGTAACAGTAAGTACCCCAAGGTGTAGTGAAAGCTATTTTCTCAGCATCTTCTTCATCCATCAACACCTGGTGATATCTCGCGTGACAATCCACGAAGGACACTATCTCATGTTTGGCGCAGTTATCAACAAGGATGTGGATGTTGGGCAAAGGGAAATTATCTTTGGGACTTTCTTTATTCAAATCTCGGTAATCCACACACACCCGGGTTTTCCCATCTTTCTTCGGTACGGGAACTACATTAGCCAACCATGTAGTATACTGGACCACCCGGATCACCCCTGTTTTCAACTGTTTTGTGATTTCTTCTTTGATCTTATCACTGATATCAGTCTTAAACTTTCTCTATTTCTGCTGAACTGGGGGACAATCAGGATAAATTGGCAATTTATGCGCCATTAGATCAACACTTAGTCCCTGCATGTCATCGTATGACCAAGCAAACACATCTTTAAACTCAAACAGGAGTTGAATTATTGCATCCCGCATTTTCTCATCTGTGTGAATACTTATTTTGGTTTCTCGGATTTCTTCAGAAGTTCCCAAATTAACCGGTTCTGTATCATTCAAGTTCGGCTTAGGTTTATTCTCAAAGTGTTCTAGTTCTCGATATTTCCCTAAAAGCCTCTTCTTCATCATATTCCGGTTCTTGGTTTATTATTTCACAATTAGACAGTGTGTTTAGATCTGGGCATGAAGTCCGCAAGCATGTCATGTCATTTAAAGCCGCATTACTAGAATTGAAAAGAAGAAATAAAAAAGGAAAAATAGCAAAAATCAGAAAAAATAAAGAAAATAAATGATGAAATATTGATTTCATTTCTTGGAATTGGGG
>MU762897.1:8938-75513 GCA_026770625.1 Nicotiana glauca
GGTAATGTTTCTTGTCAGAAGTATGGACTCGATGATTGGTTGACTCAGCAGTTGATTACAAATTTTGGCATCTCATCCGTCTTGGCGGTATTGTGATTGTTAGAGTAAGACCTATGTAGGTCACGAGGTGCAATGAGAGCATCAGATTCGTGGAATTTCGATTAATTCAATAGAAATTTTATTGTGGTCCTATGAGTAAAGTGATACAAATTGCGAATTCAGCAGAGTTACGCAGTCATGTTTGAGTACAACGTATAGTGATTGATACAGTGATCGTATGTTGGAAACAGGCCTGGCATAGAATTCCGGATGTTGGAATTGGGCTCTAAGGCTTATTTTCTTGAATAAAGGGGGGTATCTTCAGAACTTATCGAGATAATGTGCTCAACTAAGTTGTGGTAGCACGGGAAGGTACATAAGGTGCTAAACAGTGATTTCAGACTACTCCAGTGTAGTTCTCAGCACGTTCGAGGACGAACACATGTTTAAATGGGAGAGAATGTAACGACCCGATCGGTCGTTTCGAGCCCTAGCACATCGTTTAACAGTCTGGGGTCATGAGCAACTTCATTTCAGGTATTGTGACTTGTTCGCATGGTTAGAATTTAAATTCAGGAAGATCGGAGTTAAATTTAAATGAAAATTCTCATTTGAGAAGCTTAAAGTTGAAAGAATGAACTAGGATTGGAATTTTGAGTAAACAACCTTGGAATCAGGATCTGAAGGTTCCAGCAGGTTCGTATGATGATTTCGGACTTAGGCGTATGCCCGGTTCGGGTTTTGGATAACCCGGGAGCGTTTTGACACCTATTGTGGAAGTTAGCATTTTTGGAAGAAATTTCTTAAGTTTGGCTTGAAGTGCATTTCAGCGTTATCGATATCCGTTTGGATTCCGAGACTAGGAGTAGCTCTATATGGTGATTCTAGAGTTGGGAGCGCGATCAGAAGTGAATTCGGAGGTCCGTAGGTCATTTTGAAGCCATTTGGCTAAAGATAGAAATTTGAAGGTTTTTGAGAAGTTTGACCGAAAGTTGACTTTTTGATATCGGGGTCGGAATCCGATTCCGGAAGTTGGAGTAGGTTCGCAATGTCAAATATGACTTGTGTGCAAAATTTGAGGTCAATCGGACGTGATTTGATAGGTTTAAACACCGAAAATAGAAGTTGGAAAGTTCAAAGTCCATAAAGCTTGAATCGGGGTGTAATTCATGGTTTTAGCGCCGTTTGATATGATTTGAGGCCTCGAGCAAGTCCGCAATGTGTTTTGGGACTGGTTGGTATGATTGGTTGGGGTACCGGGGGCCTCGGGTGGATTCCGGGTGGTTAACGGATCGAAACTTGGAATTTAAGAAGAACTGAAGCAGCTGGTATCTGGTATTTCCTCTTCTGCAGAAATGGGACCGCAGAAGCGGCCCCGCAGAAAGGAAGAAGAAGCCGCAGAAGCGGACGAGGGCGAGGGCAGCCATGACTGCAGAAGCGGCCCTTGATCCGCTGATGCGGAACCGCAGAAGCGGTTGGCTGACCGCAGAAGCGGAACCGCAGAAGGCCTGGAGTGGAGGGGAACCGCAGAAGCGGCAAGCGGTCCGCAGAAGCGGGACCGCGGAAGCGGACAGGGTTCCGCTGAAGCGAAAATGCTGGGCAGTAGACTTGTTTTAAAATCGTGATTGGGGGTTCATTTCTCTCATTTTTCATGACTTTGACGGTTTTTGAGAGGATTCAAGAGAGGTTCTTCATCAACAATGTTAAGGTAAATTATCTCTACCTATTATGAGTTAAATACATTAATTATGTATGGATTTTAGTATGAAAATGAGTAGAAAATTGAGGGTTAGAGGAAGACCTAGAAATATTGTGTTCTTGGAATTTGACCACGATTTTGAGTATGGAATTAAGAGAAAATTATATATTTGAGTTCGTGAGTTCATGGGTAAACTTTATCTTCGAGAAATTTCGGATTCCAGGCACGTGGGCCCGAGGGCATTTTTATCAACTTTTTGTTCGGGGTTAGGAATTATTATAAATTGGGTTGTAAAGTATAATTGAGCATGTATTAATGGATTTATATGATCGTTGGATAGTTTTGGAGCATTGTGCGTTAGTGCAAGTCTTCGGAAGAATGTAGAATGCCGGTTGTGGATCTTTTGGGCGAGGTGAGTCTCCTTTTTAATCTTGTTAGGGGGAATTTACCCCATAGGTAAAATAATTGATTATGTTCTCCTACATGTGGGGGCTACGTACGCACGAGGTGACGAGAGTCCGTGCGTAGCTACTATTATGCTATTGTCCGGGTAGTTAAGACCCATCAACATGTTATACTTGGATTACTTATGAACCCATTGATCACTTGAATTGTTTAAATCACCTTTGATTAGTAATCGAATTTAAAAAGAGATTAAACATCATTTCCTGAATTGTTCAACAGAGAATTGGTCTTATTTGGATAATTATTCCCCGATAAAATTCTAATTGGCTATTTGAGCATGTATATTATGTGTACCTGCGTCGCATGGATGATTTGCGAGCAGGGTGATTGTGTATCTTATGTGTACCTGCGTCGCATGGATGATTCGTGAGCAGGGTGATTGTTCATTTTATGTTGACCGTGTCGCATGAATGATTTACGAGCAGGGTAATAGATGCATCTATGGTTCGTGCCTTTCGACCCTCGGCATTGCACAGTTTACATTCCTGTTGGATCGGGCCATCGCCTCGGTGTGATTTGCTTATGTTATTTGTCGCTTGAGAATTGTAAATATGAATTTGGCCCCTCGTGGCTTGATATAAATTGATGAGATAGTAAAGAATAAACCTTGGAAGCCCTTTCTTAATTGTTGAAGGTGTTTACCTGTTTTCTGGCTTCGCGAATTTGAACTACTTTATAAATCAATGATTTTCCTCGCATTTCTAGAATATTGTTAATTGACCTCTAGTGAGTGTCGGAGTTGGCCATCTCGTCTCTACTCCTTCGGGATTAGACGGGATACTCACCGAGTACACGTTGATTACGTACTCATACTACACTTCTGTGCATTTTTGTTGCACAGGTATATACACCTCTAGCAGCCTGCTGAGCGTAGCAGCATGGATGACTTTGAGACTAGGTGAGCTGCATTGTTCGAGATGACCCGCAGCTAGTATAGTTCCCTTCAGCATTTTTATTATTTATTCCCTGTCCACTGTATTTCGAACAAAGGTTGTATTTATTTTACTTATCAGTAGTCGCTCATGCACTTGTGACACCGGGTTTCTGGGATGGTTTACAACGGATTTGTACTAATTGTTATTATTTAAATTTGAATTCAAGTAGTGAACTTTTATTTATGAAAGTGGAAGGAAAAACCTTAAGTTTTCAAAGTATTAAAAGAGGAATTAATTGATAAGTTAGTTGGCTGACCTGACAGAGGTGTCCGGCGCAACCACGACCCTTAGTGAATTTTGGGTCGTGACATTAATGGTCTAATTAGCCTGAGTAAAATTTCCTACTACATTCTTCTGATCTTGGAAATGTGTCTCACTCATCATAATGGACATAAGAAGCTCAAAAGAATCACACCGCCATGATAGGAAAAAAATTGCACACTTGGATAAAAGTAAAGTTGCTGCCATATGACCAGGAAGTCACGACTTCGAATCATGAAAACAGCCTCTTGCAGAAATGCAGAGTAAGACTGCATACAATAAACTAGGGGTATCAATGGATATTTAAAAATCGATTAAACCAACCGAACCGTATCGTACCAAACCGATTTTTAGATTTTTTAATAAAACCGTAGATTTTTATATAAATCTATAACCGTACCGATAATTAGGGTAGATTTTTTATTTTATGAAAATAAACCGAAAAAATACCGAACCGTACCGAATAAATTTACATGTGAAAAATATATTTATATATTAAGTTTAAAAATAATAAAATATTAAATTTTCCTTGTGTCTTAGAATTATGAAAACAGTTACAAGCCAAAAAGTAATAAAATCAAAATCATAATTCCCAAACTTATTATGCTACTCCCATTGAAGCTAAATTATTTCCAGCATATTCACTAGCAAGACACAAGATATTTGTAGTGATTATGAGTAGCAAACTATAATGTATTCATTATGTTTTCTTTCGTATGATTTAGATTTATCTTTTTGAATATGTAATCTTTTATACACTTTATTCTTGAGTCTCAGTCCTGGCTTGGTTAATTTCTTTCAACTCGAGTGATTTATATTTTATTTATATTAATTTATTTAATTTCTTTAATTTCTTTTACGTCATTGTAGAGTAGTTGATGGATCTATACTCTAGCCATCTTTCATATTTTCTTAATTCATCACGCTTTAAAATGTAAAAATGTCTAGAGAGTTTTGTTAAGTCCTGTAAAAGTACGTATGTTATTCCATTCTACTTCTACTAGTGATTTTTACATGACATATAAAAAGATACCGAAAATTAACCAGACCGTACCGATACCGAAGAGAAACCAATATGATTGGGATGATTTCGAAAAATCTAATTTTGGTTATATATAATAAAATAACCGAAAAATTGGTATGGTACAAAATTTATAAAATAACCGTTCGAACCGAACCATTGACACTCCTATAATAAACCATTACAATCTGGTCCCTTCCCGAAACCCGTTATAATGGGAGCTTAATGCATTAGACTGCCCTTTTCTTTTTACTTGGATCAAAGTAAAGAAACCATCTTAATATGACATACCTCTAGGCATTCATTCAACCACATAATATATTTGCACATACTTTTGCCTCAGGCTCCTGCATGAGATAGCAATAAAAGTGTAAATTTCTCATTATTCAGATAAATGGAGCTCAATACTTTTCACAAAAGAAAAAAAAAATAGAAACATATGTTGAAGGCAACCGAATATGAAGCATCCCTCAAAGCAAATATTATATCGCCAGACAGCTGCTTGAAGTATGACTAGCTTCCACCTTGAGCAATCTCTTTCTCTACCGCCAGTTTAGCAGAAGGCAGCAGGGATGACATTGCTTAACTACAACAAGTTATAAAATCTCATAAGAAGTTAGACTAGTTAAAATAAAATGTAGAAAATTATATGAAATCGTGATTTTTTTAAACCATAATTAGCGTAGTTCCTGACATCATTGTGGTTATAGAATTTAGGAAGCGGAGCTAAAACTGAAGCAGCATGTTTCATAATTTAAGTCATAAGTATCACCTGTTGTAATTCCACTTAACAACACATGAGAAAAAGTAAAAGTGCAAGTGATTATTCATGCTAACTTGGGACTTTATGGGTAGAATTCTTGTAAGCATATTTTACATATTTATTTGAGTTAACTTTAATTTTTATAGTTTTAGTCTATCTTTACTTTAATTACAATTTTTGAAAAAAAATATACCAAAAAATAGTTTTGTTGATAATGCTTCTTATATTCAAATTTATTAGTATTTCGTATTGATATTATTTTAATTCTACCATAGATTTAAAATAGTTTTCTCTACTTTTAATTTAATATAACCTAAGAAAATACCATTGATAGTTTCATATTAGGATACGGTTTATTTTATTAGAATTGATTTTATATTTAATACTAGTATATTTTATGTTATATTATTTTAAACGAAGAAGTTTAAGTTTGTTAATTAATAGACTCTAAGAATTGAAGAGCCCCAAAATCTACAGCCCAATCGGATCCCACCTTAACCCATTAACCAAGCCATAACTGACCCTTTACCTAATCCCCTTGACCCGCGAACCCGTCTGATCCACCCCGTTTCTGGTCTTTAATCAAAGCCATTCATTTCTTTTAATCCTACAAGTCTACAACACATATCAAATTCTTCATCCAACATAAAACCTCATATCCTTCAAACCCTAACCCTAAGAGATCCAACCAGCCGCAACTCCCTCCCACCTTACTGTCGCCACCCTCACACCACAACTCGTCGGAAACTCACCAACAACCCGGCTGAGTTCACTCAACACGCCTCTCTTGGTCCCCCATCTCTCCTCTTTCTTCTTCTATGTGGACTGACAAATAACGGTTTTTGCAGTCCAAATAGTTCTCTCACTATTTTATCCGCCCTCACATGCTATATAATGCTATATCTCTCTATAGCAAATGAGGAATTGATGGGGTTCGTGGGGTTAAGGAGATTTAATCCTCTTCGTCCATCTGTCCCGAATTAGTTGATGCGATTTCGATTTCGATTTCTCTTGGAGTTTTGATTAAATTACAGTAGAGGTGCTTGATTAATTTGAGGTTTGCAATGCCGATTTGAAGTGCCGGTTGAGGTTGAAGTTCGCGATTCTCGGACCAATGTTGCTGTTGCTTATTCAGTCAGATTTTAGATTCAAGTTTTGTATCAGTCGATTTTCAAATATGCTCATTGAAGTCCATTTCTATCCTTATTCTCTATGCTACATTTTTGTGGTAAATGAGTTTGAAGTGTGTAGATCTCTAATCTGTGTTATCTTGTGTTGAATCTTCTTTAGTCCATAAAAATATTTTAGTAGACAAACAACATGTTTGTTTGTTATCATTTGAAGGGTTTTATTAACTTTTCTGGGACATTGAATATGGAAATTAAGTCATGTATTTGTTTAGAATTTTTTCACCATTATTGGGCTTTATGAATTCAGTTGCTAAGTTTCTTTTGAAAAATTATCCCCTTTCATATTGAAGTTGATTCAATATCTAGCTTGTTGGACTAATATCGGCATAGTACTTTCATCAATTAATTCCCAAGAAATGAAAGTGCATTTCCATGATTTTCACTTTATTTTAATTAGTAATTTGGTTTGAACTCTTCTGTTTTTGTCACGATAAAAAATACAACTAGTCGTGATGGAACCTAACCCAACACGCTAGGTAAGTCCATTAACAATTTTCCAATTCAAATGAAATTTAATAAGACAAATAAGTAAAAGAAAATATTCGAATCTTATAAAATCCCCAAGGACTGGTAGTACAAATCATGAGCTTCTAAGATCTAGAGTTTACAAAGCTAGTATGAAATGGAGTACATCATCTGTTTGAAATATACATGAACAGAAAGTTCATAAGTCTAGGGCTACCATGAACAAGAGGCAACTATGACCGGAACGCAAGTACATCTTCAAATCTAGCTCCCGTCGAACACAATAACATCAGCACCCAACATCTATACGCAAGGTGCAGAAGTGCAGTATGAGTACAAGAGATCCCATGTACTCAATAAACAACAAATCTAACCTTGGGTTGAAAGTAGTGACGAGTTGGAGCATAGACCGGGTCCAACACCATTAGCCCAAAACAACTAATGAAAGTAATAAAGAAGTAACTCAGAGATAAAAATGTTCAGATTGTTTACAGTTCCAGAAAAGTAGGCCGGCCTTTTAAGTATAGCAATGAAAACCCAAATCTTTTACCAAAATAGTAAAAAATCAGAGTAAAGTTTGAAAATTGTGATTTTTCCTAAAAACCTTTCAACAATACATAAGATGTTTCATTTTCATATAGATTGAGGAAAATACATCTCTATGCCGACATGTCAATATACATGTGAAATCATGAATGTCACCCAAAAAACAGGTAGCAGAAGAAAATGCATCTCTATGCATGTATATCAAGTGTGCATGTCAAATGCAATGCATCTCAATGATGACTCATGTACTCACACTCCTAGAGTACTCAATCTCTCTATCTCATACTTTCCACTCATCACGCTTAATGACTCGACACACTCAGTCATTTAGTACTGATCGGGGAAGATCTAGCCCAAATACAATAACTACTAGCAACTGCGCCCCCTGGGGGTGTATATACTCTGGAGGGGCTCTTTCAGCCTAAGCGCTATAATCCACATGGACAACTCACGTGCTACACGAACAAATCACATGGTATAGTATCAATATCTAGATCCGCACGGACAATTCTCGTGCTGCACGGATAACTCATGTGCTACAATATCAATATATGGATCCACACAGACAACTGACGTGCTATAATATCAATATCTGTATCGCACGAACAACTTGCTTGCTGCACGGACAACTCACGTACTATAATATCAATATCTAAATCCACACGGATAACTCACGTGCTATAGTATGAATATCCTCACAATCAGGCCCCCGTCCTCACTCAGTTATCGATCTCTCCAGTCTCTCGGCTCACAACACTCATGCTGAGCAGCCCAAATCAATGATATAAGATGTGACAATCAACAATAACAGAGATTGAGATATTATATGTAAATGATGAATGCGACTGAGTACATAACTAAAATTAAGCAAATAACTCAACAACAAAGAACGACCACTGGTCCCATCGGTACCAACATATAGCCTAAACATGATTTCTAGCATCAATTATAGCTCAGGTGCTCTAACACAAATAGTACAGTAGAAATGTTTAGATAAGACAGCTACACAGTTTCATGAAATCGACTAAATCACAACTTACATGATGCACGCCCACACGCTCATCACCTAGCATGCGCGTCACCTCAATATTAATCATATAACACGTATTTTGAGGTTTCATACCCTCAGCACCAAGTTTAAAGGTGTTGCTTACCTCGAATAAGCCAAATCCAGTACCGAGTAAGCCAAATGATGCTCCAAGAATGTCATCCCGCGCAACGTCTCGAAACTACCCAAAAGCAACTAAAGTACATCAATTAATGCCAAAGGAAGCAAACCTAATCGATAAAGGTCGAATTTTTAATCAAAATCCCTAATCGGTCAAAAAGTCTGACCTAGGCCCATACCTCGAAACCTGACAGTACTCACAAAATTCGACAACCCATTCAATTACAAGCCCATCCATACTAGTTTCACTCAAATCCGACTCCGAATCGATGTTCAAAACTCAAAACCTCACTCTATGAAACTTTAAGCTAAAACCCCCAAATTTTCTCTTTTGGAACCCATAATCAAATGCCGAAAACGAAGATAGATTCATGATATAAAATAAAAAATAAGTAGAGAACAGTTACCCTAATTCATATGATGAAAATTGCTTCAAGAATCGCCTCAATCCGAGCTCCATAGCTCCAAAAATGCAAAAATGGCTGAAAACCCCAAAATAGAGTACTTTATAATTCTGCCCAGGCATTCCTATTACGCGAAAGTGGGAAGTCCATCACGTTTGCGATAAACAAAAATACACTGCCACCAAAATACTATATGCGATCGCGAACAAGGCTCCGTTAACGTGAAGAATAACTCAGCAGCCTCCCCAAAATACCCTACTCGTTCACGAAACATAGCATGCGAACGTGATGAACATATGAACCAATAAATACATGATCACGACAAGGTAAATGCGAACGCGAAGAAGAATCTTCTGACCCCATCTTCTCAACCCCTCACTATCGAACGCGGTCTGTCTTATGCGAACGCGAATAGTACCCAGCTCCAAGCTACGCGACCATGGCCCTCTAATCACGACCACGTTTAAGAAATTACCTAGCTTCAGTTCTCCCTCTATGCGATTGCATCACATACTTTGCGATCACGAATACCAAATGAGGCACCAGAAACCAGAACATACCAGTAATGCAAAAATGAAGGAAAATGGTCCGAAAACAATCCGAAACACGCCGAGCCCCTAGTGACCACATCAGAATATCCCCACAAGTCCCATAACATAACACAGACCTACTCGAGGCGTCAAATCACACATAACAACATCAAAACAACGAATCTCACCTCAAATCAAACTTGATGAACTTTAAGCTTTTCCAACTTCCATAATTCGTGCTGAAACATATCAATTTAACCCGGAATGGACCCTAATTTTGTACACAAGTTCCAAATGACATAAAGAAGCTATTCCAATTCCTTGAACCAGAATCCAAATCCGATATCGTCAAAGTTAACTCTCGGTCTAACTTATGAACTTCCTAAAACTTTAAATTTCCAACTTTCGCCAATGTTTGCTGAAACCTTCTAGAACCATCCAAATGCAAATCTGAGCATACGACTGAGTCCATAATCACCATCTGGACCTAACGGAACCATCAAAACTCCGTTTTGGGGTCAAATTCACAAAATTCAAACTCGGTCAACTCTTCTAACTTAAATCTTCAACAATGAAACTCACAAATCGATCTTGAATAACCTGAAAACCAAAAATGATGCAAGTCATAATACATCATACGGAGCTACTCATGCCCATAAACTATCGAGTGAAGTGCAATTGCTCAAAACAACCGGTCGGGTCGTTACATCCTCCCCTACTTAAATATATGTTTGTCCTTGAACGTGCCTAGAGTTGTTCTTAAGCAGATAGATCACCGTGTAACCTTACCATGCACATACTGGGGGGTGATCCCACGTCACCCTATTCCATATAGGCCCAACAACTCAACATATTGAAGATCATTACTTTAACCTTAGCCCGTAAATCACAGAATCCAATTTCTAATATCCGAAATTTCTTACAAGACCTAAACCTAGAATTTTACACATTATATAAGCATGAACAGGCTGTATTCAATCCATAACCATAGCGCACGACACAATCACAAGATATACCACATAACTCAAATACCCATAGGAAAATTTTCCAATCATCGTAGCTGCTCAAAACAACCCAATTCCTGTAATAAACCTCATATTAACAAAACCTCGTTCTAAAACCTTCGTACACTGCCGATGATGAAAGAGCACACAAAAAATCATAACCGTTCATCAGATCAACAATTCATGGAACTCTCCCTCCTTCTACAAGAACTATAGCCAAATCCAGAGCCAACTTGCGATATTTTTCATCTATAATCAAATCCAATAGTATCCATTCTAGGTCCGAGGACCTCATCTCATCAAACACAACAACTCTTGTTACTTACCACATCAATACAACCTAAAGCCACAACCCGTGCAATCCATGCACCAATAAGCAACAATTCAAATATACTCCATCATGGAAAATAACTCACACGAGAAAACCATCCCGCAAGTTCAACAAGTACCACCACAATCGCAATGCTGCGAATCCATCATACATAGTAGAACCAAGAGACATGAATCTAAAATAAAGGATCATATCTCAACATAACTCCATTGCAATGCGTGACCCCATCCAAACACTAGTCTATATGAAATACCTCAAGCCACCATGCCCAAAATCAACATCCACGCACAATTCAACATCAAATACCATGTGCATGGCCATGATCATGGAGAAGAAAAAGGCACAATGTCACACAAACTCGAACGAACATAACCAATGTTCAATTAATCATGCATCGTCTAAATACCCATCTCGTTCCAATTTTGCTATAAGGCCCCAATAGAACCGCACAAAGTGTGCACATAACCAATGAATCACACCCCTCGTAGCATAGAAGAGTAATACATAGAACATATCAGAACATGAATAAGCTCAGCTCCAACCGAGTAGCACATTGATCACATCCAACTCCACTCTACTACAAAGTAGGAAGAGAGGGTCACAATAGCTTTTACCCGATGTGAGGGTCGTGATCGAATTCCACAGAGAGCTAGAAATTGGACCTGGGTATCTGTCTAGAATAGAATTGTGTGTTTGTTCCAAATGTCACTTCCATACATTTTTGGGGTTTTCAATTATAAACTACTATTATCAAACTACTACTTGAAACTAGATTATGCTACGAGATAATTGCTAAAGTTGTATTTAATGGGAAGAAGGGCACTAGGGTCGTGACATCACCTAGGTAGCTAATTGACGGGTAGATGTTACTAAGGTTCAATTGACATAATTGGGGCTTATGCTTTAACCGTTGCACAATTTTACCCACTTTCACAACTCTCGGTAGAGAGAGTGATTTTGCCCAATTGACTCTCTCGAGACCAAATGGGTAGGAAAATTAGATGAAACAACTAGGGTTCAAGTAGGATGATTACTCTCTCGAGGTTTAACCCGTTAATTGGGACTATCATTTCTCATGAGTCCATCCCAATTCCTTGTTGAATTAATTTTGGAGACTTAGACTCTCCTTCTCAAGAAGAGTCAAATCCACAAAGCACAAATCAGTGTTTGCAACCACCAATTCATAAATTAAAACATAAAATCAACCCAAATAGCAAACACCCATAGTCAATCTAACCCTAGATGGCAACACCCATCAATTACCCATACTAGGGTTGAGCCACAACCCTAGATAATGGGTTTAGCTACTCTTGCTTGAAGAAGAAAATGAAGAAATATATGAAGAAAAAGGCGTATTAGTTAAATGCTAAATTAAAATACAAGAATCTATCATTAATTTGAAGCTAAGATGCCAAAAAGGCTATAAATGATGTTCTCACGAGTGCAACTGTGTTCTGGAATTAACTCATGACCTAAAAATGGTAAAATATTATATTTATACTAGGCTGCAAAAACTAGATAAAAATACCCCTACGGGGTCAGTGCGGGCCGCATGAAATAGACCGCGGCCGCACTAGGCTCTTTGACTTCAATTCTGGGCTCTCTAAACTTGGGCTCTGCAGGCCGCATAGAATGGACCACGGCCGTAGAGGCAGCTGGCGCGGTCTGCACAATCACGACCACGGACCGCATGGCTTGGACTTGGCATAATTCCATCTCTCTGAATCTCTTGTCCGCGGACTGCACAAAAAGGTAGTGCGGCCGCTGAGCCTTTACCGCGGACCGCTAAATACGTACTGCGGCCGCTTTGCCTGAAGCCCACTTTTGTCAACTCTCTGAACCATCTAGTGCGGCCGCATTAGACTTTGCACGGTCCGCTCTAGGCCTGTTTGCCCTCAGTTTTCTTGGTCTTTGATACTTGAGCAGGTTTCACTCCTTTTGAGTAGATCCTTGACATTTGTCACTTTGTCGACCAAACCTGCAATCAACCACTTGTTTGCCCTCAGTTTTCTTGGTCTTTGATACTTGAGCAGGTTTCACTCCTTTTGAGTAGATCCTTGACATTTGTCACTTTGTCGACCAAACCTGCAATCAACCACTTGTTTGCCCTCAGTTTTCTTGGTCTTTGATACTTGAGCAGGTTTCACTCCTTTTGAGTAGATCCTTGACATTTGTCACTTTGTCGACCAAACCTGCAATCAACCACTTGTTTGCCCTCAGTTTTCTTGGTCTTTGATACTTGAGCAGGTTTCACTCCTTTTGAGTAGATCCTTGACATTTGTCACTTTGTCGACCAAACCTGCAATCAACCACAACTTATGAGCCTTTTGGGACTATTTTGTAATAATTTATATTCAAAGCATAGGCAAGTAGGAGCATAAAACACGTTAAAATCCCTACTTATCAACTCCCCCAAACTTAAGCCTTTGCTTGTCCTCAAGAAAACAAAATAAGACCCACCTTTCAAAGGAAAATCCAAGTATTTCTAGCTATCCCAAAGTAACCTCAACAAGCATCAACTGGGACTAACAATTGCCCTCAATATGAATGAATCATCAACAACATTTAAGCTTTGAAAAACCATGGATCAAGTGTAACACAAGAGCATCAAGAGTTGACTCATTAGATTAAAGAACTCTCTCAATTACTTTGGTCACTGTGGAACCCTAACTCACACATCCTCAACTTTTCCTAAGCAAACCTCACCTTTTAAGTATTGACACGCAAACCGAGGTTAATAGGAATTCACTCATCTCTCTTAAGAAAAAGTCACAAGTCCGGCTCTAAGTACCATATGCTTGACCCTCATGTAAGTATCCACTAATGCAAGCGTCATTCAACTCAAGATCATATAGGGCTTTTGTGGAGTCAATGTGAAGGCTTTTGGGTAAGGGTAGGACATATTTTTGTTCAAGTGGGTTCAATCTTCCCTTAAGCACTTCTTTTTTTTGATTCATTTGGACAATTCTCTTGACTCTTTGAGTTATTCACTTCTTTCTAAGGGGTTAGAGAGACACATTGTCACTCTTTCTTTTGCGTTTCAAACCATTTCTCCTTTTTCAACTTTCCACGCCTTACTTTCGTTGCTTTTCTTGAATCCCTTTGAGATCATTTTCACATTGAGCTTTCTTTTTGTCTTTTTCTTTTATTTTCTTTTTCATTGCCTTCCTTTTCTTTGTTTTTGTACCTTTTACCACTTTGTTCCCTTTCTCATATCTCCCCCAAAACTTAGACTTTTGCCATTGCTCAAGGAAAGATCGGGTGCCAAGAGAGGGTATAATTTAGAACGGGTATAGGCTTGTAGCATTGTTTCTTGAAAGAAAAAGGTTTAAGGCTCAAAAGGGTTAGCTAAGGATTATATCATTGGTAGGATATGAAATTGTTCAACTATTATTTGGATCCAGGAGAGCCTATAATCACTTCTCAAGTCGAATTTCACTCAAAATTTCATCTCAACAGACATTCAGGGCAAGTTCTAGACCATTGGCTCGGGACTTGGACTCACAATTCGATTTCTCACCACGTAAACTCAAGGATTGCTAAAGATATAGAGTCGGGGGCCCACAACAACCTTAGACACGATTAAGCACACAATAGTTTGAAAGACCACATGATGATTGTTTGGTCAACACAAGAGTCTCAAGGTCGCTACTTTCACTATCCTAAACACAACCAAGTGAAGCTTTGCTTGAGGTACCCTTAACTATAAACTACCAAAAACAAGAAAAACAAAAACAAACTCAAACCCTTAAGAAGGTTGTCACGCCATCTGTCATTGGGAAGAGCCACCCGGTTCACACAATACTCCACCTTTGGAAAGAACTGTGACATTAAGAAAACCAGAGGCTTATTAAAACTGTCAAAAACAAAACAAAAAGCTACGAGCCTATATAAGAAGCTAAAAATGAATTTTTTTTACAAATAATAGAAAATAGAATGAATATGTACAAACATGGAATGAATATACAACGGGGGATGAATATACAATGGGGGATGAATATATACAATAATGTTACTTTATATACATACCAAAAGAAAGATAAAAATTACGATGAAAGTAACTAAATGTAAAGTTATATACAGACCAATAGAAAATTAAAAGAAAGCATAAACTAAATCAATATATATATACAGTCATCGAATGCATAAAAGTAGGGCACGCCCCCTCAAATAAAAGTTGACATTGTCCCCAATGCCAACTAAAGCAAAAATAAGCATAAAAAAGTATAGGAAAAGGATATGAAGACTCCCTAAGCTGTATCCGTCTGCATGGGATCATCAGTGGTCCCCAGGTCCTCTGTATGTGTGGGAACCTCAAACTGGTTCCCGGTCTGCTACTACTCAGCTGCTGGGACTGGGGCCTGGACCTGGACGGGCTAAATATCAGGAACATCCTGTGGTTGACTGGAGGAAACCTCTGGTGGGTCCGCTAAATGGATGATCGCCTCATCTGCACTGGGAAGCTTCCTCTTCTTCCTAGGAAGCCTCTGTGTCTGCTCCTGCTATGACTCTACTGCTGGTATTGCTGCCGGAGCTAGATCCTCAAATAGCAAGTCTAAGGGTAGCTGATCTGCCTTCAGCTTGTCCACATCTGCTCTAAGCTCCTTCACAGACTCCTTGGAAGCCCCTATTTTGTACAGTTTCCTGTGCTTCCTGGAAAGCTCCTTCAGAGCCTTGCCGTGTGAATCCACTGCCTTAGACAAGGCATCCTGAGTATTGATGATCTTTTCCTGGTTCTCCAGGATCTTCTTCAATGTGTCCTCAATGGACTGTGGAATCTGTGCTGGCTGTGGTGTTGACTGAGCCTCAATGGTAGAAGATAGTGTAGACAACTTGGATGACGCAGCTGACATCCAGTTATTCAAGCTATAAGGTGCCTGGCTCAACTGGTGGGCAATGATTGGATGGGCCCGGGAAGACGAAATCCCCGAGCCAGCTGAAGTAGAAGGACCAGCAGTAGTGGAAGGTCCCGAAGGCAACTCAATAATGGTGGAGGCAGGCTCAGTATAAGTGGGCTCAGTGGAGGGCTCTACCGCAACCGGCTCTTCAAACTGGCCAATTGGAGCAGTGGCAGGCGGCTTGTAATTCTTGTCCTTAGGGTTGTCTAGCCCCTTCAAACTGTACCATAAAAACGGAGCCACAGGTTTGACCTTTATATCAAAAGGTCTCTTCTCCACTTTTAGATCCCAGAAATACATAGTGAGGGTGTTAGGAAAAGGATAGTTCCGGTCATGCTCAAGCCCTACTGCAGAAATGACGCGGGACATAACATTGCCCATGTTGATAGGGTATCCCGCCATAATAGATACAACAAGAACAGCTATGCAAGTGGAATAGTCAAATCATGGGTAGTGGGGTCAAGCCGACTGCACACAAAAGTCAACCACCCCCTAGCCTCAAAGTTAAAGGTCTTCCGAAATATTTTGGTCCCTGCTTGCAACCACTTTGGAACAGTACCCGGGATTGCCAGGTATGAAGCTAACCACGGATGAACCTCTTTGCCCATTGCCAATTTTTCATTGTAAAGGGTCTCATCTTCTTCATTGAACCCCAAGTATTCATTGAGTGCCTTCCTAGTAAATACCACCTTTTTGTTCCGCACTTTGGTCACTTTAGGGGCCTTTAAGATGTGGGCGACATTGCTATAGAACTCCTTGACCATGTGCTCTTTCGCCTTTACACATTCACTCTAAAAATACGCCCAACCCACTTGATTTTGAAACTGTCTATGCACATTTGGGTGTAGGGGTAGAAGGTCTTGCTCAATAAAACTCCTTTTAAGAATCAGCTTTCGCATTGGCCACCATTCCCTAAACTTGTGGAACGCTACTGACTAACAAACCTATCCTCCCAAGCTGTGGGATTTCTAGTTTGGTCAACACCCTCAACCTGAGGTTCACCACCCCCTGTACCTCTCTAGCACCTTGAACCTCCTCCTCACCTCCTTCTGTACTCTCCCCAGACAAAGAAGCTGTGGGGGAGGTGGAGTAGTCCCCACTACTGGATGCTGAGCCCTCAGATGACTCATGCATAACATCGATTGGCTGTCGGACAGTGGGTGATGGTAGAGGAGTATTATCAGTCAGTCTAAACCTTCCAGGCCAGTCAGGGACATGAGTGGGAGTGGAATCTGAAGAGACATCCTGTTAAGGCACGTACTCACTCCCCGAAGAATGAGAAGCAGCTCTGTCTGCAACTTTTATTAGCTTCCTTGTCTTTTTTATGCTTTCCCGAACTTGGGGAGTAAGTTTTATCATCTTGCCTTTGCCTCCCCGGGAGGAGTCACCTCTGCCAGGTTGTTTGGAGCCCTTTCCTCTTTGTTTTACCATTGTCTGAAAGTACACACATCTAACATTGTTAGTCTAAGAACAAGCAGTGAAACAGATTAAAAATGAATTGCATAATAGAATCTCAAAAGTTGCAGAACATGTTGCAGACACAGTGCACCGCGGCCTACACAAATAGGAGTGCGGCCTCACTGGAGGCACCGCAGATCGCGCAAAAGCCACCGCGGTCCGCATTAGGGTAGGGTTTAGAAAACCACCTCTCTGAATTTCTCCACCGTGGCCCGCACAAAGTGGTATCGCAGCCGCGGTGGACCAGCACGGACCGCACAAAGTGCAATGCATCCGCTCTTGGTAAGAAGTCATTTTACCATAAAATCAACATCGCGGTCCGCATAAAGTGGTACCGCGGATCGCATCAGTGCACCGCGAACTGCACTAAAGCGACCGCGGTCCGCGGAGGGTGTTTAGTTCAGGCACTGAGTAGGGTTCCAAATTATTTTGCAATATTGTTCAAGTCATCACCTACTTTGTCCCTACTCAATTTACCCAGTTCAACTAGTTCACCAAACACACAAAATCCAATCAATTACACTAACCTAAGTTAACAAATTGATAAAAACGGGAAGAAAAAAAAAGCTATGGGCTACTAGTCATGAAAATAAAATAAAATTATAAAACTAAACAAAGAAAAATAGATGAAATGTTACCAGATGTAAAGATGGAATACAAGATTTTAGTCTAGGTAAAGAGTTACGTGAAAGGGAAGATGAACAGTAACTTATAGGGTTCTGAGTGGTAAACTTTCAAAAAGAGTAACCGGTGACCCCTGCGGTCTATTTACAGAAAAACAGTGGGACCCAGCCTTACCTATCATCGCGGTCGCAAAAATGGACCGCAGACCGCGCTGGGTTTGTTCAGAAAAAAAATTGAGAAGGCGACCTCTACGGTCCGCACAAAATGGGATGCGGCCGCAGAGGTCCACCGCGGACCGCACTAAATGGGATGCGGCCGTGGTGGCAAACTTCAGAGAGTACCTCACTTGCCTTCACTAGTGCAGACCGTACATAGTGAAATGCGGCCGCACTGGCAACTTCAGAGACTGTTCAATTTCTCTAAAATGTTTTGCACTGCATCAAAACAATCCCTGCAACATCTCACAACCAATTAGTCCAAAAATCAAACCTAAACTACAAATAAAATCAAAGAAAACAAGAAGAAAAAGACATGGGTTGCCTCCCAAGAAGCGCCTGATTTAACGTCGCAGCATGACGCAGGTTATCATCACATCATTTCAAATGAACAACATCCACCACATGGCTATCATCAAACTTCCCAAGATAATGCTTGACATGGTGACCATTCACTCTAAAAAATTCACCATTTTTGTTCTTCAAATCTAGAGCACCAAATGGGGTCATACACACAACTTCAAATGGACTACTCCACTTAGATTTCAGCTTTCATGGAAACAACCTTAGACGAGAGTTGAACAAGAGGACCAAATCACCAACATTGAACTCCTTTCCAGGAGCGTATTTGTCATGAAGGTACTTCATCTTATCCTTGTACAAGGATGAACTAGAGTGTGCATGGAACCGGAATTCATCAAGTTCATTGAGTTGTTCAACACGAAGATTGGCCGCAACATCCCATTCCAATTTCATCTTCCTTAAAGCCCACATAGCCTTGTACTCCAATTTGACTTGTAGATGACATGCTTTCCCAAACACCAACCGGCACGGTGACATACCAATTGGGGTCTTGTAAGCGGTCCGGTAAGCCCATAGAGCATTATCTAACTTTTTAGACCAATCGGTCCTATTGGCGTTGACAATTTTATACAAAATGCTCCTGATCTCCCTATTAGACACCTCAATCTGGCCACTTGCTTGAGGATGATAAGGTGTAGAGACTTTGTGATTGACACCATACTTGGAGAGCAAGGTATCAAAAGCTCTATTGAAAAAATGCTATCCTCCATCAGTAATGATTGCCCGAGGTGTACCAAACCTTATGAAAATGCTATTCTTCAGAAATGCCATCACACTCCTAGCTTCATTGTTGGGCAAGGACACGGCCTCAACCCACTTTGACACATAATCAACCGCTAAAAGGACGTAGATATTACCACACGAGCTAACAAAATGCCCATAAAATTGATACCCCATACGTCAAAGATATCCACTTTAAGAATTGTGTTTAGAGACATCTCATCTTTCTTGGAAATCCCGCCCACTCATTGACATTGATCACATCTTTTCACTAGATCACTTGCATCTTTGAAGAAGGTTAGCCAATAAAAGCCATAACTCAAAACTTTCGAAGCCGTCCTTACCCCGCCATGATGGCTACCATAGGGTGAGGAATGACAAACCTCCAAAATACTCAATTGTTCTTCTTCCGGGACACACCGTCGGATCACACCATCCGTGCAAATCTTGAACAAATATGGCTCATCCCAATAAAAATCCAAGCTATCCCGCTTGAGCTTCTTCCTTTGGTTAGAAGAGAGCTCATACGGGATTATTCCGGTCACAAGATAATTGGCCACATCAGCAAACCACGACATATCTTGCATTGACACTGCGAGGAAGTGTTCGTTGGGAAATGAATCATTGATCTCAAGGCCATCACAAGGCCTCCCCTCCTCCTCCAAACGGGACAAGTGGTCCGCCACTTGATTCTCACTACCTTTTCGGTCCATAATTTCTAGATCAAACTCTTGAAGAAGTAGCACCATCTCATCAATCTTGCCTTCGAGTCTATCTTTGTCATCAAATACCTAAGGGCGGCATGATCGGTGTGCATAATGACTTTAGCCCCGATAAGGTAAGGTCGAAACTTTTCCATTGCAAAACCTATGGCCAACAATTCTTTCTTGGTGACTGTGTAGTTCCTTTGAGCTTCATCCATGGTCCTGCTTGCGTAGTACACCGGATGAAACATCTTGTTGATCCTTTGGCCCAAAGTAGCCCCAACCGCAACATCACTAGCATCGCACATGAGCTCGAAAGGCAAGCTCCAATTTGGTGCGGTAATTATGGGGGTAGTGGTCAAATCGTGTTTAAGAAGCTCAAAAGCCTCCATGCAATTCTCGTCAAAGACAAATTTAGCATCATTCTCTAGCAACTTGCACAAAGGGTTAACTACCTTAGAAAAATCTTTAATGAACTTCCGGTAGAAATCTGCGTGCCCAAGAAAACTCTTCACCCCTTTGATAGAAGTAGGGGGAGGAAGCCTTGAAATCACCTCTATCTTGGCTTTATCAACTTCAATTCCTCGCTTTGAAATTTTGTGACCCAACACAATGCCTTCTTCTACCATGAAATGGCATTTTTCCCAATTGAGGACAAGGTTCGTGTCTTCACACTGGGACAACACTTTATCCAAGTTTACCAAGAACTCTTCAAAGGAATCACCAACCACACTAAAGTCATCCACAATGACCTCCAATATGTCTTCCACCATGTCGGTGAAAATAGCCATCATGCAATGTTGGAAGGTCGCCAGAGCATTGCACAACCCGAATGGCATCTGGGAGAAAGCAAATGTACCATATGGGCATGTGAAAGTGGTCTTCTCTTAGTCCTCTAGGGCAACTAATATTTGATTATAGCCCGAATACCCATCCAAAAAGTAATAGAAAGCTCGCCTCGCAAGGCGATAAAGCATTTGATCGAGGAATGGCAAGGGAAAATGATCCTTGCAGGTCACTTTATTTAGCTTCAGGTAGTCCATGCAAACTCTCCACCCGGTAATGGTCCGAGTGAGAATAAGCTCATTGTTTCATTTGTCACCACAGTCATCCCTCCTTTCTTTGGATATTAGATACACCACACCCTCATCAAGCCATCGAAGATTAGATACACCACACCCGCATCAAGCCACTTGATCACTTCTTTCTTTACCACTTCTTGCATTGCCTCATTGAGCCTCCTTTGGTGTTCTAAGGAAGGCCTTGCATCATCCTCCAAGATAATTTTATGCATGCAAAATGCGGGGCTTATTCTCCGAATGTCGGCCAATGTCCACCCAATTACTTTCTTTCTCCTTTTAAGAATCGCCAAAGTAGCGTCTACCTGCAAGTTAGTGAGACAAGAAGAAATAATAACTAGTAAACTAGAATTTGAACCCAAAAGCTCATAACTGAGGTGTGAAGGAAGTGGTTTCAGCTCCAACACCGGTGGCTCTTCAATAGATGGCTTAGTTGGTGGAGTTTTCTGATTTTCAAGATCCAAGGACAATTTTCTAGGCTCATAAAAATACGAGTCCATACCATGCAAAGCATTTGCACACTCCACTCTACTAGCATCGTCATCAACATCAAGATTTATAAGCACGGCCTCAAAGGGATCCTCCACATTAATCATAAAACTTGTGTCATCCACTATCACAGCTGTGACAATGTCCACAAATGAGCACACCTCGGTGCTATTGGGTTGCTTCATAGATTTGCAAACATGGAAGACGACCTTCTCATCTCCCACAAGGAAAGTTAGCTCACCCGCTTCAACATCATCCGATGCCTTCCCCGTTGCAAGGAAAGGTCTTTCTATAATAATTGGGACTTCAAAGTCTACTTCACAATCCAAAATGACAAAGTCGGCCGGCAATATAAACTTGTCCACTCGGACAAGCACATCATCAATTATGCCCAAAGGCCGCTTCATCAATAGATCCGCCATTTGAAGTCTCATTGAGGTTGGCCTAGGTTGCCCAATTCCCAAAGTCTTGAAAATCGAATAAGGCATCAAATTTATGCTAGCCCCCAAGTCACAAAGGGCCTTGGAAAAATTCGCACTACCGATAGTGCAAGGGATAGTGAAAGCTCCGGGGTCTTCAAGTTTTGGGGACATAGAATGAACGATAGAACTCACTTGATGAGTCATCTTAATTGTTTCACACTCTATCGACCTCTTTTTCATCACCAAATCCTTCATAAATTTTGCATAGCCTGGCATTTGTTCAAGGGCTTCCACCAAAGGCATATTGATTGTAAGGCTCTTCATCATTTCAATGAACTTTTTGAATTGGTTGTCACTCTTTTGCTTTTCTAACCGTTGAGGATAAGGCAGAGGTGGCCTAGGCAAAGGTGCCTTAGTTTTGGGCACCACCCGCTCGGGCATGTCAATCACGTGTTCCCTAGACGGGTTCACGACATCTTGAGTTTCCACCTTGGCTTCATCAATATCTATCCTCACTTCATTGTTCACATTGTTCTCAACCACATATTCAACTATTAAAGGACTCACATCTTCTTAGAACCCAGCATTATCATCCGAAACTTGCTTTTCTTTCGAGGCATTCACATTATTGCCTCTCCCGCTTCTTGTTGTAACCGCCATCACATGATTGTTCCCACCCTTTGGGTTTACCACTGTGTTACTTGGTAGAGCACCCTTAGGGCGAGTATTTAACGATTGAGAGATTTGGCCAATTTGCACCTCTAAATTCTAGATAGAGGTATTATGGGAAGCCAATTGAGCATCAGAACCCTTGATATTAAAATGGAGGCGGATTGTCCGGTTGTTGGTACATCAGGTGCCTTTGAAAGCCTTGCCCTCGGTTGCCTTTGTTTCCATTGTTGTTCCACCCACCTTGACCATTGTTGTTCCAATTGTTGTTATTACCATTCTAATTCCCTTGGTTGCCTAGATTATTTTTCCCCCAATTACCACCTTGGTTGTTATTGTTCCAATTACCACCACTTTGTTATTGATTGTCCCAATTGCCTTGAGGTCGCCATTGTTAGTTTGAAGAGTTTCCTCTATTGCCTTGAAAATTATTCATATATTGTACTTCTTCATTTGGTTCATCATAACACTCATTTGAATAACCACTACCATCATCATATTGATCACAACTCCCTTGAGATTGTTGCCCTCTTTGCCTTCTCTGAATCATATTTACTCCTTCCATGACATTAACTTGGCGAGGATTTTAGACTTGTTGCAATTGCGCCTTTGCCAATTGATTCATAGTAGTAGTAAGCTCGTCAATAGCTTGACCGTGATCATGAAATTCCTTGTGCAAATGGATGACCGTGGGGCACATTCGCTCTACTTTGCCATGCCGAAGAAGTGTCGGCCATTTCATCCAAAATATCACAAGCTTCATTGTATGGAAGCTTCATAAAGTTGCCTCCGGACAATTGGTTCACAATGCATTGATTAGTGGTGTTGATGCCCCGATAAAAGGTTTGTTGAATCATCACTTCGGTCGTATCGTTATTAGGGCACTCTTTCACCATAGTTCTAAACCGCTCCCATATCTCATGCAAAGGTTTCGTTGGTTCTTTCTTGAATGCCAATATCTCATCTTGAAGTGCCGCCATATGCCGGGTGAGAAGAACTTAGCAATAAATTTATCCACCAACTCATCCCAAGTTGTGATGGAATGATCGGGGAGTCTCTCTAACCAATCCAATGCTTTTTCCCGAAGTGAGAGCGGGAAAAGTCTCAACCTAAGAGCATCTTCGGATACATTCGTTTGCTTGCTCCTCCAACATGTATCTACAAACCCCTTGAGATGCTTGTAGGCATTTTGATCGGAGGCGCCCATAAAATACCCTCTTTGCTCGAGCAAGGTCAACATTACATTTGTGATTTGAAAGTTCCCCGCCCAGATTCGGGGAGGAACGATGGCACTCGCATATCCTTGATTTGGGAGGACTCTTGGAGCCACTTTTGGAGGTGGCGGAGGAGGGTCTGGGACATTGTTGTTGTCATTTGCATTGGCCTGATGACCTTTACGTTGAGCTTGGGGTAATATAGGAACCTCATCTTGATCAAGATCATCTACCTCCTCCTCCACAATCACGTTGCCAAGAGGGTCATTAGCATTGAGAGCCATTTGTACCTGAGTAATCGACACAAACTAAATTAGTAAACAAGAAGGAAAGAAGAACAAAACACAAAACTAACTAAACAGATAGGAAAAACCGTCAGCTCCCTGGCAACAGCACCAAAAAGGGTGATCGTAGCCAACTCCACACTATTACAAAGTAGGAAGATAGGGCTGCAATAGCTTTTACCCGATATGAGGGTCGGGATCGAATTCCACAGAGAGCTAGAAATTGGAGCTGGGTATATGTCTAGAATAGAATTGCGTGTTTGTTCCAAATGTCACTTCCATACATTTTTGTGTTTTTCAATTATAAACTACTATTATCAAACTACTACTTGAAACTAGATTATGCTACGAGATAATTGCTAAAGTTGTATTTAATGGGAAGAAGGGCACTAGGGTCATGACATCACCTAGGTGGCTAATTGACGGGTAGATGTTACTAAGGTTTGATTGACATAATTGGCGATTATGCTATAACCGTTGCACAATTTTACCCACTCTCACAACTCTCGGTAGAGAGAGTGATTTTGCCCAATTGACTCTCTCGAGACCAAATGGGTAGGCAAATTAGATGAAGCAACTAGGGTTCAAGTAGGGTGATTACTCTCTCGAAGTTTAACCCGTTAATTGGGACTATCATTTCTCATGAGTCCATCCCAATTCCTTGTTGGGTTAATTTTGGAGACTTAGACTCTCTTTCTCAAGAAGAGTCAAATCCACAAAGCATAAATCAGTGTTTGCAACCACCAATTCATAGATTAAAACATAAAATCAACCCAAATAGCAAACACCCATAGTCAATCTAACCCTGGATGGAAACACCCATCAATTACCCATACTAGGGTTGAGCCACAACCCTAGCTAATGGTTTTATCTACTCATGCTTGAAGAAGAAAATGAAGAATAGATGAAGAACAAGACATATTAATTAAATGCTAAATTAAAATACAAGAATCTATCATTAATCTGAAGCTAAGATGCCAAAAATGGCTATAAATAATGTTCTCACGAGTGCAGTTGCGTTCTAGAATTAACTCATGACCTAAAAATGGTAAAATGTTCTATTTATACTAGAATGGAAAAACTGGATAAAAATACCCCTACGGGGTCAGTGCGGGCCGCATGAAATGGACTGCAGCCGCACTAGGCTCTTTGACTTCAATTATGGGCTCTCTAAACTTGGGCTCTGCAGGCCGCGTAGAATGGACCGCGGCCGCAGAGGCAGCTTGCGCGGTCCGCACAATCATGACCACGGACCGCATGGCTTGGACTTGGCATAATTCCATCTCTCTGAATCTTTTGTCCGCGGACCGCACAAAAAGGTAGTACAGCCGTGGAGCCTTTACCGCGGACCGCTAAATACGTACCGCGGCCACTTAGCCTGAAGCCCACTTTTGTCAACTCTCTGAACCATCTAGTGCGGCCACATTCGACTTTGCGTTGTCCGCGCTATGCTTGTTTTCCCTCAGTTTACTTGGTCTTTGATACTTGAGCAGGTTTCACTCCTTTTGAGCCGATCCTTAACATTTCGTCACTCTGTCAATCAAACCTGCAATCAAGCACAACTTATGAGCCTTATGGGACTATTTTGTAACAATTTATATTCAAAGCATAGGCAAGTAGGAGCATAAAATACGTTAAAATCCCTACTTATCACACATCCCTAAAAAATAGCAGTATGGAGTTGACCAATCTGACCCGGTGTAGAATACACATACTTATTGGGCCTATCAATGCTCCCCAAATCAGTTCTGATCACCCACAAGTAGATAAATAACCCTCTGAAAGTCCGCAATGACTGAACCATGAAGCGTACTATCATATGGATAGCTTTCTCCACATTTTCACAGTCCACAACCACGAAACAATCTGCTTCTAAGAACTCCCAGTCTCCAAATCCATAGAGCACGCAATCACCGTATTTGATCCTAACTCCACCGTCCGAATGTCTAACACCTCTCTCGTACACGATCATCCCATGAGGAATACTTTTATAATTCTTCTATGCCACATAGAAAAATTCAAATATCATAAGTCGATCAACCATGGGAGTGCCGCAATACCAATGAAGTATCCATAAATCAAAACATAATGTGCCTTCTGAAATGTACACTTTCCTCAAGCAATGCCAAATAGTACTATCATTCACCTAGTCATATGAATCCATCCATGCTGCCTAAGAATTCATGACCTTCCTTTCAAAACTAAATCGTGACCTTGCACACGCAAATCTTAAACTCACACAACACATCACATCAATCATGCCATCATTTGAAGAGTACAAGAATCTCATAATCAGCTTTGAGTCATAAGTAGAATATATGCCCAATCAGTCAAAAACCTTCTATTTGATCTCATCCAGGAGAAAATTCCAATACACAACATGTTCCTTACACCCGTAGAAAATATCCATCTCAAACTGTGTTAGAAACCATCGAGAGCTCTTTGAAGCCCATTTGCACATAAGCAAGCTGACATAACTGAATCTCTCTAGCTCAACCAAGCCACGCAGGTCGCCAAAACCAAGAGTATCGCCACAAAACACCTATAGAAGCTCACTATATCATAAGTACAAAAAGAACCGATCATATCCATTAACGTGCTAATCCAACCTACTATCAAACTATCCTATTCTCCGAGTTCCTTCGGAATTACCCTCAATGTGACAGTTCTCTTTGCCAGAAAACCACGATCCTTACCCAAAACTCACGACATGGGACCCTAGCATAAAACCACACTACCCTAAGGCCCATCAATTGCTGTATCCCTTCTTAAGCACCCCAAAAGTACCACAACCGAGACACCCACTCTGAAGAGACCTTTTGTGAATCCAAAACCATTTCCTTCATCTTCTTGATTCTTAAATGTAGAATCCATAATAGTATAGAAATGCCACAAGTATCGACACCATCCAACTTAAATCTCAGATTCTAGCCGTATACAAATCCTAAAAGTTCCTAATTGTCGCATATAAATCTTGAATCCATTAGAACCCTTTCGAGAGTTATCTAATCTGCTCAAATCCCAATTGCACCACCCAAAGGGACTAAACGACCGATGCCCCATTAGCACACCAACACCCTAAGAAGTAATCCAAACCTCTAAGCAACCGAGTGAATCCCCACTTCATGCACACTACATTCGTCACGAATAATAACTCAAATCATCTTGTGATTTCCATATACCCATAAAGTGTAACATAAACCCGTATCTAGAAATTCCTTTTCTCGAGTCATCCTTGATCTCGACCTCTGCAAGTCATATCTGATTCAAACATATTCCTCAAACTGAAACCAGTACAACACATAACCATGCAATCAGATCATCGATAACAGACTCCCCCACTTGGCTCAAAGCCATGGGACATAACATCTGATAACTTACAATAGCCATACCCCATTACTGCCATAATACTGTAGTGAGATTCAACTAAATCCTTCATAAGCTCATGTAACACAAACCATCTAATGCCTCAAATTATAAAATCACACATCTGTAGATTACCTTGCAGGTTTTAACCCACCTACTTGGCCTCAAACTGACATCTCTTCATATCCTTTCGCAGCCACAACTACTATTCCATCACTTTATCTTCCTGAGTATGAAATCATAATAATACATGAGATTTTAATTCGTTCCGTAATCAAACAATATTAAAAAAATCTTTCAACACACTCATAACTCGAGACTATACGTCACATCAAGAATGAAATCAAGAACATGATATTCCTTTTAATATCTCAAGAAAACTCTTCTCAATCCTTCGAACCATCTGATCACATCCCACAATCACATCATACTCATCATATAGCCATCCAATCACTCATCGTGTAAAAAATTCCACTTGTTGGGATACTAACAGACATATAAGTCCAAAAGCACGTGCTCACACAACCAAAATCCCCTTGCTCAAGCTATTGTCAAAACCCAGCCTCAAGTCCTCCAGAATGGCCCATCATTAGCACACCAAATCATACCTCGCCCCTCATCCATGGAATCATAAGCCGTCAATGCGTAGATGATTTTGAGCCTCACATGCGCATTTGAATGCGTGGAAGGAATTCAAAGAGTCATGCTTTAAGCTGAATCAATTCTGCACGATAAGGAAAGAAAGATGAGAATTATCCTAAATGCCTTGTATCCTCTCAAAGATAGGTATGGACGTCATCATACCGATCCGCAAGACTATACGAGATACTTGCTCATGACTTGTAAAACCTAGAGCTCTAATACCAACTTGTCACGACCCAAAATCCAACTAGTCGTGATGGCACCTAACCCAATCAGTTAGGTAAGTCCATTAAAAAATTTCCAGTTCAAATGATATTTAATAAGACAATTAAGTAAAAGAAAATATCTAAATCTTATACATTCCCTAAGGACTGATAGTAAAATTATGAGCTTATAAGATTTAGAGTTTACAAAGCTAGTATGAAATGAAGTACATCATCTATTTGAAATATACATGAACACATCTTTCATAAGTCCAGGTCTACCATGAACAAGAGGTAGATATGACCGGAACGCAGGTGCATCTTCAAATCTAACTCCCGTCAAACACAACAACATCAACATTCGACATCTGCACGCAACATGTAGAAGTGTAGTATGAGTACAACTGACCCTATGTACTCAGTAAGTAACAGACCTAATCTTAGGTTGAAAGTTGTGACAAACCAAAACATAGGTCGGGTCTAACACCAATAGCCAACAACAACTCATAACAAAATAGTGAAAGAAATAAAAGAAGTGACTCAGAGATAAAATGCTCAGATTGTTCACAGTTCCATAAAAGTAGGCATGCCTTTCCAGTATACCAGTGAAAAACTAAATCTTTTACCGAAATCACCAAAAATTAGAGTGAGTTTGAAAATTTTTATTTTTTCCAAAAACCTTTCAACAATACATAAGATGTTTCATTTTCAGATAGCATGAGAAAAATACATCTCTATGCCTACATGTCAATATACAGGTGAAATCATGAATGTCACCTAAAAATCAGGTAGCAGAAGGAAATGCATCTCTATGCATGTATCTCAAGTACGCATGTCAAATGCAATTCATCTCAGTGATGAACTCACGTATTCACACTCTCAGAGTACTTAATCTCTCTGTCTCATACTTTCCACTGATCAAGCTCAATCACTCGACACACTCAGTCACTCAATACTAATCAGGGCAGATCTAGCCCAAACATAATAACTCCTAGCAACATCACTCATTGGGGATGTACAGGCTCCGGAGGGGCTTCTTCATCCCAAGCGCTATAATCCGCATGGACAACTCACGTGTTATAATATCAATATCTGGATCCGCACGGAAAACTCACGTGCCATACAGACAACTCACATGCTATAGTATCAATATATGGGACCGCACGAACAACTCACGTGCTGCATAAAAAACTCACGTGCTATAGTATAATTATCTGGATCCGCACAGACAACTCACATGCTGCACAGACCCCTCACAATCTATAGTATTAGTATCCTCACAATCAGCCCCTTGGCTCACACACTTATGTCGAGCAACCCAAATCAATGATATGAGATGTGACAATAAATAATAACAGAGACCGTGATATGATATTTAGTGATGAACGTGACTCGGTACGAAACTAAAATTAAGCAAATAACTCAATAACAATGAACAATCACTATGGGTCCCACTGGTACCAACATATAGCCTAAACATGATTTCTAGCATCAATTACTGCTCAGGTGCTATAACACAAAGCGCACAGTAGAAATATTTAGATAAGATAGCTACACAGTTTCATGTAATAGAATAAATCACAACTTACTCAGTATATGCCCACACGCCCATAACCTAGCATGCCTGTTACCTTAACATTAATCACATAACACGTAATTCAGGGTTTCATACACTCAGCACCAAGTTTGGAAGTGTTACTTACCTCGAACAAGAAAAATCCAATACCGAACAAGCCAAATGATGCTCCAAGAATTCCATCTCGGGCAATGGCTCGAAACTAGCCAATACATCAATTAATGCCAAAGAAAGCAAACCCAATTGATAAAGGTCGAATACTTAATCAAAAGCTCAAAACCGGTAAAAAAGTCCAACCTGGGCCCGTACCTCAGAACCCGATAAAACTCACTAAATACAATAACACATTCAATAACGAGTCCAACAATACTAGTTTCACTCAAATTCGACTCCGAATTGATATTCAACACTCAAAAACTCACTCTATGAAACTTTAGGCTAAAACTCCCAAATTTTCTCTTTTGAAACACTCAATCAAATGCCAAAAATGAAGATAAATTCAAGATATAAAATCAAAAATTAGTATGGAATACTTACCCCAGTTTATATGGTAAAAATTGCTTCAAGAATCACCTCAATCCGAGCTTCATAGCTCCAAAAATGCAAAAATGGCCGAAACCCCCGAAATAGAGTGCTTTATAATTCTGCCCAGGAATTCCTCTTATGTGAATGCGGGAATTCCATCACGTTCGTGATGAATAAAAATACACTGCCACCAAAATACTATATGCCATCGCGAACAGGGCTTCGCTAACGCGAAGAACAACTCAGCAACCCCCCCAAAATACCCTACGCGTTCGTGTAACATAGCATGCGAACGTGATGAACATATGAACCTGTAAATACGCGATCGCGACAAGATAAATGCAAATGCAAAGAAGAATCTTCCCGCCCCCAGCTTCTCAACCCCTCACTATGCGAACACGATCTGGTTTGTGTGAACACGAACAATACCCAGCTCCAAGCTACGTGATCACGGCCCTCTAATTACAACCGTGATTAAGAAATTACCAATATCCCATTCTCCCTCTATGAGATCACATCACATACTTCGCAATCACGAAGACCAAATAAGGCACCAGAAGCCAGGAGACACCAGCATTGCAAAATTGAAGGAAAATGGTCCGAAAACAATCCGAAGCACGCCTGAGCCCCTCGGGACCACGTCCGAACATCCCCACAAGTACCATAACATAACACAAACCTAATCGAGGCCTCAAATCAGACATAAAAACTTTGAAACCACAAATCGCACCTCAAATCAAACTTGATAAACTTTGAACTTTTCCAACTTCCATAATTCGTGCTGAAACATAACAAATCAACTCGGAATAGACCCAAATTTTGTACACCAGTCCCAAATGACACAATGAAGCTACTACAATTCCCAGAACCAAAATCTGAATTGGACATCGTCAAAGTTAACTCTCGGTCAAACTTATGAACTTTCCAAAACTTTAAATTTTCAACTTTCGCCAATTTGTGCTGAAACTTTCTAGAAACGTCCAAATGCAAATCCGAGCATACGCCTAAGTCTAAAATGCCATTCGGACCTAACAGAATCATCAAAACTCCATTCCAAGATCAAATTCTCAAAATTCAAACTCGGTCAACTCTTCCAGCTAAAACCTTCAATAATGAAATACATTCTTCCAAATTGACCCCGAATAACCTGAAAACCAAAACGAACGATTCATATAATTCATACTACATCATACGGAGCTACTTATGCTTGTAAATAAATAATCTGATGGGTCGTTACAGTTTTATTGATTAAAAAATAATTTTCACAACTCATGTTATTTATGTTAAAGGCTTTTAACTTTGAATAGTTCTTGTTTGAATTGGAGAGTAATGTTATTCATGAGGATGACACATTAATTGGTTTGAGAATTTACTTCATGTCAGTAGAGTAGGCATGCCCTCACTTTGAAAGATAGCTTTTGTGTATCTTTGCCCTTGGAAAATTTAAAGAAAGAGAATGGAGTTTGGTTATGTTCTAAGCTCTTACAATACTTTTTGAATTCAGCATACCTTATTTTTATTTTCCTTTGTGTTGTTTAGTTGCCATAATTTTCTTTCATTTTATGCGTTTCGTGTGTTGACCACTATCTTTGTGTAAATAGATGACTTGAGTGAATTATCTTTACTGATTGTTCTTGGGCCGCGGGAGCTGGGTAAAAAATTTAGCCCATTAGTAATTAAGTATTTCTCGCATGCTTTAGGGATCGGGCTTGGTCATATGCATGAAATGAAAAGTTAAGAGAACATGGTCATGAATCAAACTTTTTTTTATTTTTTATTTTAGTTCTGTTTTACTTATCGTATTTTACTATATTGTTTGATAGTAGCATGTTAAGGCAGATCACACTTGGGTAGGCAAATATTAAGTCATTTATTTATTTTCTTTTTTGAGGCTAGAGGTAGTCCCCTTAGTTATTATGATTTTATCAGGAAAATGCCCTGAAATACATGTAATTGAAGACTAAAGGCGGACGTTCTTCGAGGTAGCACTAGTATAGGCTAGTTTAGGACTTTCTTTTTCCTTTCTTTTCCTTCTAGTTAGTGGACAACCTTGAACCTCCTTGTGTTTATTTTCTTTTGTATATTTTACCTAAATTGAAATATTCTTAAAAGTCAATTTGATCAAGTACACAACCGTACTAGTTAGGGGACTCGGACAATGCCTAACACCTTCTCCCCGAGTCAAATGAACTCCTTTACTTAGAATTTCTGATGCTGTCAGTTTTGTAGTCAAACGTGTTTTGAAATTAAATGATGACTTGGCACACCGAAATCAAATGTCAAGTGGCGACTCTTAAAAATATTTTGAAACACAACTTTTGTGATTTTCATGATTGAAAACCCTTTAGAACTTAAAAATCACTTTGTCTTTAAAAGAGGGTTAGTGAGCTGGTACTTGATCTTGTTGGATTTTTAGAATATTTGGTTGAGGTTTTTATGTTCTTTATTTTCTTTGTTTGTTTCTCATTTTATTTTTTTATTTGCTAGTTGTATATGTGTTTATAGTTTTTCCTTTATGTGTTACTACTTTATAACTGTCATCATTTGCAGAACCTCAGGTCAATTCTTTCTGCAACAAGTTTCATAGTACGCGTTGCATACACAAACTCTTTGTTGAGTCACCCTTATTTTAGGAAGGGACGTCAGACATATGGAGTTGGTGAAAAGCTTGAGCAGCCACCATCGGCCATACACTCCCCTGAATTGCCTTGTTAGTGAACCCAAAACGTAGGTTAGTCTTTAGGTCATGACTATGTGCATCATATCATTATGACATAGCAAGGCCCCGTCCTAGGTACTGTGTTCCTTTGTAGGAAGCCTATCCATATTGTCTCAAATTTGCCCGCTGGCCCAAAAGAACATTCAATCATCCTATGTGCTAAATGTTGCATATTGGCAGACTGATGTTTGGGAAAGAAGGGTGAAAATTGAAGTAAGAGAGAATATTGTGAGATTTTTATCACGTTTAGTTTTTTTTGCCAAGTCTTCTAAAAATATAAAGCCAAAAACAGAAAAAAATAATTTTACACTTTCTTATCATTACTAAAAAGAAAGTTTCTCCAAATCATTCGCATCTTTCATTTTTTCTCCCATATCCAATCCTCATGAACTATGCATACCTAATTCTCGTCTTTCGGGGAGTGATATATAGGCAATGCACATAGGGTCCACTCTTCCTCCTCTTCCTAGTTAGTCTCAAGGTCTTGGTTTACGGGATTGTAGCAAGGTCTTGCATATCTAGTCACTTTTTGCCACATCGACCGTTTTTTCAAAATATGCCTATTTTCGCAAAGTTTCTTGTTGAACCGTGTTTAGAGAGTCGTGAATACACAATTAGGTATCTCCTCACTTTAAAGACTGTCCTTGTTGAATTGGCATGTTTAGCCATTTTTGGCCACATCAGACGTTTTGCAAAATAGGGCTATTATTGCAAAGTGGCTTGTTGAATCGTGTTCAGAGAGTCTTGAATCCACAATTAGGTGTCCTCTTTCTTTAAAGTCTGTCCTTGTTGAATTTGCATGTCTAGCCACCTCTGGCCACATCGACCGTTTTGCAAAATAGGGGTCATTTTTGCAAAAGTGGTTCAATGACCCATTTTCTTAAAATCATGAGTACACAACTAGGTGTCCCATTACTTTAAGGTCCATCCTGTTTGGCCATATCGGCTGTTTATTGGTAGTTTGAAGTCATATAAGCCTTAGTGAGGTGTTTCCTTGTTTTAGAGGTCACATTTGTTGAGTTTGCACTAATAGCCACCCTTGGCTATGTAGGATATTTTGCAAAAATAGTCTAATAATGTCTTGCATGTGTCCAATAGGAGGTGTTGTGGTATCACACAATATCTTGAGTCACTAACTCTATTTGGTCTTATTCTTCTTATTCAGGTCTGACCCACTTACCAAAGCTTGAGTATGACAGAAGTCCCTGGACCATCCCAGCCAGGATGGTTGCAATCAGGAGCTGATTGAGGAGACTTTTTTTAATATGTTTTGAGTCCATTTTTGTTGTCTTTTAGTTCTAGTCTTTCCTAGTAGTATTGAGTCTTTTAGGTGGTGTCTGATTCTGTCGTAGTCTAGTTGAGTTTGTCGAGTCCGTTGTTATCGTGCTTCCTATTTTATATTTGAAAAACCAAAAAATTATAAATGAAAAATCCAAAAGATTTTTATTTTTTAGTTTATTTGTCCATAACTTTTTCAAAAATACGCTTGGTCTGATTTATGTGGGACATGACACACAGGCAACCTACAACGGGTTCGATTGAATAATTTTTAAAAAAAAGAAAAAAGAAGAGAAAACCATGGGATGGAGGAATGGGAAGAAAGAAAAGAGAGGCTATCAAAAAGAAAAGAGACGGGAGAGAAATGGAAAAAACAAGGAGCGCATGAGAGAAAATGAAGAAGAAAAGGACAAGAGAAATAAAATTGGGATGATGCCAAGTTGACGTCGTAACCCTCAAAGTCATTCTAGGACCGTTAACTGTTGCTAGGTGCATTGCATGTAACGTGATATTATTAACTGATAAATGCTGAAATTCTAACGTGATGATTTCATTTTGTTCCTCTTTGTTATATTATAATAGAAGGGTGGTTGGTTTGTAGTTTTTAAATTGGTAACTCTTCCCCACAACGTAAGGTCGAAAGGCAGACAAGCGATAGCAAAAGACAATGAAATTGAGTTGGTTGATACTGGTGCACAAAAGCAATTGGTTGAAAAGACACTGGCTTGGTTAGGTAGGTACGGATGTTAAGACAACACATGACGGACATGCATCAGGCTTGGATGACTGGGAAGGCACCACCCCCGCCACCACCTAGCTTCCTAGATGCTACCTCACCCAAGCTCCGATCATAGTGTCAGATTATCCACCATGTTCTCCAGATTTTCCTGTTTATCATATCTTTCCCAACCTCCCTAGTAGCTCCATCATTCGTCCTCCAACTACATTTCCCAAAAATAGCCCTCTTATCATATCAACTATTCCCACTATCACAACTTATCAACAACCTTTTCTTTATAGGTCCAACAGTGAACACCTGTTCAAATCTCATGATACCCAATACTGCTACCTAGAGTTGTCCCACTAGGTCCCAGACTCATATAGTCATAGCCCTAAGAATGAGCCTCAAGTTGAAAATGAAAAGTTCACAAGAAAAGTAGAGCGAGATGAGATATTCTTAAAGCTGAAAGGCATAGAACAATCCTTAGAGAATATGCAAGGGATGGAAAAATAGATTAGCAAGTCTTACAAGGACTTGGGCATGTTTCCTAATATTCATATACCCGCGGGTTTTAAAATGCCAAATATTAACTTGTATGACGGACGCGGAGATCCAGTAGCCCATCTAAGGGGTTATTGCAGTGGAATGAGAAGTGTTGGCGGGAAAGATGAGTTATTGATGGCGTATTTTAGTGAGAGCTTGAGTGGGGTAGCCTTGGAATGATATACTCATCAAGATGTCAGTAGGTGGTATGCATCGGGTAACATGGCTCATGATTTTGTTTGACACTTTCAGTACTATATAGATATTATCCCAGATCACTCCTCCCTATCTAAGATGGAAAAGAAACCCGAGGAAAGTTTTAGGGATTTTGGGCTCAGATGGAGGGAACAAGTTGCTCGGGTCAGTCCCCCGATTGATGAAGAAGAAATGGTCAAGCTTTTCCTACAAGCTCAAGGACCCACCTACTTAAGTCATTTGATCCCAGCTTTATGTATGTCTTTCAATGATGTGATAAAAATTGTGGAGATAATAGAAGAAGGGATCAAGTCAGAAAAAATCATGAGCTACTCTGCATTGAAAGATACTACAAAAGACATTCAGAATGTCTCAGTAAGTTTGGGAAAGAGAAATAGAAATGATGTTGTTGAGCCCCGCCAACGACAAGATCCAGTGGGCATTCTTGCTCAAGGCTTTCATCCTCAAGATCGACCCCATGAATATCCCCATACTCCAGACATTCCTACCCAATGCTACTTTTCTCTACAAAATCCCCAAAGTCATACCTCACCTTCCCAGTACTTTATCCACAACGCATCGCCATATGCTCCACCTCATCAACACCCGCAATGGCTTGCACAACCTCCACAAATGTCTTGCCCACCTCAATCATATCAACCACCTACCCGCAAGAGGTTCCAACCAAGGTTGGAGTACAAAATGAAAAGGCAACAATGAAAGGAAAAGTCTTTCACTCCTATTGGATAATCATATGATAGTTGTTCCAAAAGTTGAGGCAATTGAACATGTTGAAGCTGATTCCGAAAAAAATGTCGAACCCCCTTCCAAAGAATTTTAATTATTCTCAAAGGTGTGTATATTGCTCTAATTCCCCGGAGCACAACATAGAAAAGTGTTAGAATTTGAAGAGCAGTCCACAAGCTTATTGATGCAGGTGACATTATCGTGCAAAATCCGGGTGTAGCAGATACTAGCCAAAGTCCATTACCTGTTCATAATGACACGCATATGGTGGGCAGATTTATGTTGAAAATGAATATAAGAACTCTTCCAAGTTCCATGGCAGGCCACTTGATGCGAAGTTTTCAGTGCTATCAATCTCGGTTCTAGAAGTTGATTTAAAGAACGAGTTGGAAAATGAAACCCAAAAGCAATTTGCTAAAGTCAATGTGATTGAGATCAATAAAGGTCATAGTAATGTCGATGTACAACTTAGTGGCTAAGATGTAATGCTTGATAACCGGAAAGACACTCCTTTCTTGGCTATCCAGGGAGTAGTCTTGGTGGTTTATTTTGCTGTCATTTTTGTTGTCTGAGTTATTTTAGGGTTGTAATCCAGGTATTGTCTTGTGACTCAAACCCTTTTTCCTTTTATTTTGCCTAGTTCATTTAGTTTTATTAATTTTTCTAGTGTTATCTAGGATTGTTCTAGGGTTGTAACGTAAGTTTTATTTTTCTTGTTTTGTCGTTCAGACCGTTTCACCGTCTGTCTAATGCAATCTCTCGTTTTCTATTATTTCTAGTCCATTTTTGTTTAGTTATCGTTTCTTTTTATTGTTTCATGCTGACTCTAGTGACATGACACGCACGTGGAATTCTCAGCCTGGTCTTAAAAGTTAGTCTAATCATGAAATAATGAAACAACCTTTGAAGATGATAGAGACAATTGAGGGAAATAAGTAAGGATTTGGATATTTTAAGATCATTTAAAGACCGAATTGTGTGATACTAGGGCAAATGGTTTGGGAAGTTAAGAGGACGACAAGAATTTATTAAAAGAGAGTGTGTCCCATACAATTTGAAGCGAGCAACTTTGAGTTCAAGTGCATCTCAAGTTACAAGATAAGGCCAAGGGAGTTTTCTCCAAACTGATGGAGGACATCCATTGTGAAGAAAAAATCATCTAACAAGAGTTCTATACTTGATAAGGCACTATGGAAAGGTGGAAGACATATATATGATATAAATGCCAATGCTGCAAAGGAAATGCTATGCATGATCTTCATTTTCATCCCCAAGTTGCATGTGATTTACTTGGCATTTTAGAGATTGGGAAGCCCTATTTCAGCTATCCAAACACTTTATACCTTTCAGTACCCTTTTGAGCATGTGCTGATTTCTTTGACCTCCCCTCTTTTGGAATCAATTTAGAGTCATTAAGAAAATCATGTCCCCATAAGGTTTGTTTTAGAAAGTTCAACCCAAAAGAAACATAGGCAGTCTTACTCTAGGGTTCGGTCATACTAAGTCAAAAATTCTAAAATTCCTCACTTCAAAAGAAACTGGGGTAGAAGTTTTTCTATAAAAGACGGTTCCAAAAGTTGTAAAGTTATACCCCATTTTGTCTTAGTTTGAATTTGAGACTTCATGCCTTTCTTTCTTTATAACCTTATTCAAAAGCCACATTACAGTCCAAAAAAGACTTTCTAGATAATCTTTGAGAGTGTCGAGTTAGACATGCCAAGAGCATATGATATTTTTACCATGGTTAATGCCTTATCATCTATAGAATAAGAGGAAATAAGAAGAAAAGAATAAAATGAGAGAGTCTTATTGTTGAAAACCCTCACAGACACCATAATTGGAAAATTTAAAGAAAGAGAATGGGGTTTGGTTAGGTTCTAAGTTCTTACAATACTTTTTGAATCCTGCACACCTTATTTTAATTTTTCTTTGTGTTGTTTAGTTGTCATAATTTCATTTCTTTTTATGCGTTTCATGTGTTGATCACTATCTTTGTGTAAATAGATGACTTGAGTGAATTATTTTGACTGATTGTTCTTGGGCCGCGGGAGCTAGGTAAAAGATTTAGCCCATTAGTAATTAAGTATTTTTCTCATGCTTTAGGGATCGGACTTGGTCAAATGTATAAAATGGAAAGTTAAAAGAACATAACCATGAATCGAACTTTCTTTCGAATAGAAATTCTGATACCTTTGGTTCAAGAGCTTTCAAGACTACCTTAATTTAACAACTAATCACGTATGGGCACTTATATTCCTTTTGGATCATTCAACATACAAATAAGCACATAAATGAGATCAGAGAAGAGAATGACCTTTAAGTAACTTTCTTCAATATATTTTTATTCGGAAACAACAATTACAAGAAAATCCAACGTCGAAGCTAGAACAGCGACCAGAATAATCAGCAGGAATCCATGGACCAAAGCTCGAATAGGAGACCGTAAACCTCAACTCCTCAAACATGAACCAAATCTTATGCGAAACCCATTTTTTTGTTTCCCTTGATTTTTCTCAAAATCCAACTCAGAATTCCAGCAACAAACAAACCACGTAGCAGAAATTTCAGCAGTTCTTAAATCCCTTTCTAGCCAAGAATGAATCAAAGATTACTTAGAAAACTTAAAACTCAAAGAATCACCCAAAAAAAAAAAACTTCAGTTCACAATTTTTTTTTTTTTAGTTTTTCGAATATCCAAAATCTGACCTTTTTTCCTCTTGTCCGAGAAATCCCTCTTTTATTGTGCCCCAAATAATGCATAACTTTTATTGTCTTCCACTTACTCTCTCTTTTTCCCCGAAAATCCTCCCTTCCTCTCAATGTCTTGTCCCTTTTCTATAGTCTTCTATGTTGGTGCTTCTTCTTGAAAGTTAAGGGAAAGAACGTGCCTAACTAATTTGTGCCCGAAGGTGGTCCCACAAAAATTAGAGAATAATTCCAAATATTATATTTGGAAAAGGTTCTGTTTAATGGGAAGGGGGCACATGCCCAGTGAGGAATTAAAATGAGAGTTGGTTAGAGTTGGGGATAAAGGTAAAGAAATAATAATAACAAAAGTGGAAAATACTATAAATACTACTAATATTAAAATATAAGATTCTAATGAAATTGTAAATTCCACCTATTGTTACTTGTCATGTCCGAAAGGAAAATATTTTTGTTTCTTGTTACTAGGTTCATGGTTTCGATTCTTCTTTTCTATTTTTTTTTTTTTTAAAAATAAAATATCAAAACTAAATTAGCATTAATTTCAAAACCAAGACTAGCTAGACAAAATACCAATAAGCTAAAATAAAGAAAAATATTTTTTTGTAATTTTTTCATTTTTATAAAATAAATAATTTACTACTTAACTCGAGAAATGTAAAATTAAATCCTAAATGCAATTGCAATATTTTTTTTTAATTTTTCCTTTTTTTTTAAAATTAATTTAACAAATAAACATGCACAGACAAATGCAAACAATAAAAGAAAAATAACACAATTCACAACAATTGCAAACGACACAAAATTATTTTATTTTGAATTTTCTGGGAGTAGTTCTCGTAGGGCAAAAATCACGTGCTCACAATACTTTCACAAACCTTGTTAAACAATAGGAATATCACATAAGGCATGAACAATACAAAACAGAGTCACATTGGTCATAGTATAGCCATGCCAGACACCAATGTATAGATACTTGTTACCATGCCTATACGTCGTACTCAACAACTAACACATAGAAAATAGGACACAACTCCTAATCCCTCAAGCTAAGTTAGACCAAACACTTACCTCGATGCCACGAACACCATTCAAACCTCAACTATCGCTTAACTCTTGATTCCACTGCCAATTCGCTTTTATTTAGCCATAAAGTTACTTACTAGATCAATAAATGCTAAATGAATCAATTCTAATGCGTGGAAATATGTATTCTAAAGTTTTCCCCAAAAAGTCAAAAATCGACCCCGAGCCCACTTGGTCAAACCCCGAAGTTCGAACCAAAACCTGATTACCCATTCACCCAATAACCCAAATATATAATTTATTTTGAAATCGGACCTCAAATCGAGGTCCAAATCTCCAAAATTTAAAAAACCTAAGTTTTACCCAAAACACCCAATTTTTCCCATGAAAACCTTTGATTTTGAGTTGAAATAATGTGAAAAGATGTTAAAGATTGAAGAAAACGAGTTAGAAACGACTTACAATCGATTTGGAGAAAAACTTTTCTTTGGAAAATCGCCCAAGAGAGTTTATGTTTTGAAAGAATTTGAAAAATGAAAGATTTTATGCTAATTCATGAATTTGGAGGTCGCAGATGTCGCAATTGCGACCAGGGTTTACAATTGCGAACCCTTAAGAACCTGCTAACTTCGCATTTGCGAACAGGGGTTCGCATTTGTGAACCCTCTTCGCATTTGCAACGCTGCTTTCACATTTGCGAGATCACAATTGCGACAAATACATCGCATTTATGACTAAGGCAGCCTTGGTCATAGTTCACATTTGCAATACAGTGTTTGCATTTGCGATCCAGGCTTCGCAAATGCGAAGCCTGCAGACCTGCAGCACACCAGCTATTCCTAATTGCAAATTTCACTTCGTGGCCTATCTAAAACTCACCCGAGCCCTCGAGGCTCCAAACCAAACATGCAAACTAACCTAAAAATAACATACGGACTTGCTCGTGCAATCAAGCCATCAAAATAATATCAACAACTATAAATTTAACATCAAAATCAAAGAAAATCTCAAGAACTTTTAAAGTTTCAAATTTTACAACTAAGGTTCCGAATCACATCATATGACCTCCGTTTCTTACCAAACTTTACAGGCTCAACTTAAATCACATATAAGAGCTGTACTGGGTTCCGAAACCAAAATACGGGCCCGATACCATCAAATTTCAAACATATTTCATTTCCAAAAACTCATATATTCCAGAAAATAATTTTCTTTAAAAATTTATTTCTCGGGCTTGGCACATCAGAATTCGATTTCGGGAATATGCCCAAGTTCCATATTTTCCTACGGACCGTCAAATCATGGGTGCGGGTTCGTTGATAAAAATATTGACCGAAGTCAACTTAAATTTATTTTAAAAGCAAATTTTATCATTTTCCACAGATTTTCACATAATGACTTTCCGGATACACGCCCAGACTGTGCATGCAAATCAAGGTAAAATAGAAAGAGATTTTTTAAGGCCTCGGAACATAGAATTTATTTCTAAAACAAGTGATGACCTTTTGGGTAATCACATTCTACACCTCTAAAACAACCGTTCGTCCTCAAATGGACATAAGAAGGAAGTACCAGAGTCTGAAAAAAGATGGGGATAACGGCTCCGCATATCTAACTCGGACTCCCAGGATGATGCCTCAACATGCTGACCTCTCCACTGAACACGAACAGAAGGGAAACTCTTCGATCTCAACTGACGAACCGGCTGGTCTAGAATAGCTACCGGCTCTTCCTCATAGGACAAGTTCTTGTCCAACTGGATAGTGTTAAAATCTAACACGTGGGATGGATCATCGTGATACTTCCGAAGCATGGACACATGAAACACTAGATGCACGGCTGATAAGCTCGATGGCAATGCAAGTCTGTAAGCCACCTCTCCCACTCGATCAATAATCTTAAACGGGCCAATAAACCTAGGGCTAAGCTTGCCCGTCTTCCCAAATCTCATCACGCCCTTCATAGGCAACACCCGCTCACCGACCATGAATGACAAATCACGAACCGTATGGTCGGCATAACTCTTTTGCTTAGACTGAGCTGTACGAAGCCTATCCTGAATGATCTTGACCTTGTCCAAGGAATCTTGTACTAGATCCGCACCCAACAAATGAGCCTCTCCCGTCTCAAACCACCTAACCGGTGACCGACACTGCCTACCATAGAAAGCCTTATAAGGAGCCATCTAAATGCTCGACTGGTAGCTGCTGTTGTAGGCAAACTCTACTAAAGGCAAAAACTAGTCCCACGAGCCTCCAAAGTCAATGACACAAGCTCGGAGCATATCGCCCAAAATCTGAATAGTATGCTCGGACTGCCCGTCTGTCTGAGGATGAAATGCTGTGCTCAACTCGACTTGTGTGCCCAACTCACGCTGAACTGCTCTCCAGAAATGTGAGGTAAACTGCGTACCTTGGTCCGAAATGATAGACATGGGCACACTATGAAGACGAATAACCTCCCAGATATAGATCTCAGCTAACCTCTCGGATGAATAGGAGACTACCACAGGAATAAAATGCACTGACTTAGTCAGCCTACCAATAATAACCCACATTGCATCGAACTTCCTTTGAGCCTATGGGAGTCCAACAACAAAGTCCATAGTGATACGCTCCCACTTCCACTCAGGAATCTCAATCTTCTGGAACATACCACCAGGTCTATGATGCTCGTACTTAACCTGCTAACAATTCAAACACCGAGACACATATGCAACAATGTCCTTCTTCATCCTCCTCCACCAGTAATGCTGCTGCAAATCCTAATACATCTTAGTGGCCCCCGGATAAATAGAGTACCGGGAACTATGGACCTCCTCTAAAATTAACTCTTGAAGTTCATCCATATTAGGCACACAAACTCGATCCTACAGCCTCGAAACTCCATCATCACCTAATGTAACCTACTTGGCACCTTCATGTTGCACCGTGTCTCTAAGGACACACAAATGAGGGTCATCATACTGCCAATCTCGGATATGCTCTAATAAAGAAAAACGAGCGACTGTGCAAGCTAACACATGGTTGGGCTCAAAAATATCCAACCTCACGAACTGATTGGCCAAAGCCTGAACATCCAAAGCAAGCGGTCTCTCACCGACCGGAAAATATGCAAGACTGCCCATACTAGCTGACTTCCTACTCAAAGCATCGACCACCACATTGGCCTTTCCCAGATGATAAAGATGGTGATATCATAGTCTTTCAATAAATCCAATCACCTTCTCTGCCTCAAATTTAGCTCTTTCTGCTTGAACAAATACTGCAAACTCTTGTGATCCGTGAACACCTCACATGACACACCATATAAATAGTGCCTCCAAATCTTCAGCGCTGCTAACTCCAAATCATGGACTGGATAGTTCTTCTCATGAATATTCAACTGACGTGAAGCATAAGCAATGACCTTGCCATCATGCATCAACACCACACCATGTCCAATATGAGATGCGTTATAATAAACTGTATATGGCCCTGAACCTATGGGCAAAACCAACACAGCCGTCGTAGTCAAAGCTATCTTGAGCTTCTGAAAGCTCACCTCAGACTCGTCCGACCACCTGAACTAGGCACCTTTCTGGGTCAACCCGGTTATCGGGGCTGCAATAGATAAAAACCCCTCCACAAACCGACAGTAATAGCCTGCCAAACCTAAGAAAATCCAGATCTCTATAGCTTATGTGGGTCTAGGCCAGTTCTTGACTGCCTCTATCTTCTTTGGATTCACCTGAATACCCTCTGCTGAAACAACAAGACCCAAGAAGGCAGCTGAACTCAACCAGAACTCTCACTTCGAAAACTTAGCATACAACTAACTATCTCTCAATGTTTGAAGAACCACTCTCAGATACTGCTCATGCTCCTCCCGGCTACGGGAATAAATCAAAATATCATCAATGAATATTATCACGAATGAATCCATGTAAGGCCTGGACACTCGGTTCATCAAATCCATGAAAGCTGCTGGGGCATTTGTCAATCTAAATGACATCACCAAGAAGTCATAATGTCTGTATCGAGTGCAGAAAGCTATCTTAGAGGCATCGGATTCCCTAATCCTTAACTGATGGTAGCCAGATCTCAAGTCGATCTTAGAAAACACTTTGGCACCCTTAAGCTGGTCAAACAAATCATCGATCCTCGATAATGGATACTTATTCTTGATCGTAACCTTGTTCAACTGCCGGTAATCTATACACATCGTCATCGATCTGTCCTTCTTCTTGACAAACAACACCGGTGCATCCCATGGCGAGATACTGGGCCTAATAAAGCCCTTATCAAGCAAGTCTTGCAACTTCTCCTTCAACTCTTTCAAATCAGGCGGGGCCATACGATACGACGGGATAAAAATAGGCTGGGTGCCCAGAGCCAATTCAGAGGTCAATATCCCGGTCGGGTGGCATACCTGGCAGGTATGAAGGGAATACCTCAAGAAACTCACGAACAACAGGCACAGAATCAATAGAAGGAACCTCAGCACTAGAATCACGAACATATGGCAAATAAGCCAAACACCCCTTCTCGACCATACGCCGAGCCTTCATATATGAGATAACACTATGGGTAGAATGACTAGGAGTCCCTCTCCACCCAAGATGAGGTAGACCCGATAAGGCTAAGGTCACAGTCTTGGCATGACAATCCAAGATAGCGTGGTAAGGTGATAACCAATCTATCCCCATTATGACATCAAAATCAACCATGTCCAATAGTAACAAATCTACTCGGGTCTTAAGACCCCCCAATCACAACTATGCAACAACGATGAACACGATCAACCATAATAGAATCACCCACCAGTGTAGACACATAAACAGGAGCACTCAAAGAATCACTAGGCATGACCAGATACAGCGCAAAATAAGATGACACATAAGAGTATGTAGACTCTGGATCAAATAGCACTGAAGCATCCCTACTACGAACCAGAACCGTACATGTGATAACTACATGGGAAGCCTCTTCCTCAGGCCTAGATGGAAGAGCATAACTTCAGGGCTTGGCCCCACCACTCTGAATTTCATCTTTAGGACAGCCTGCTGCTGACTGGCCTCCGCCTCTAGCGGCCTGACCTCCACCTCTAATACTTCTACCTCCACCTCTAGCGGCCTGACCTCCACCTCTAATACCTTTACCTCTACCTCTGACTGGCTGAGCAGGCTGACGAGTCTCCTAATGAACCTCCTCACTCTCTCTCTCTCTCAGAGGGAAATATAAGAAGAGCATGATGGGCCAAATCAATAAACCTGGTCTCGTACTAAGTAACAGTCATGGAACCCTGCTAGAGACACTCAAACTGCCTCCAGCAGTTCTCCCTCTGAGTGATAGGAAGAAACTTCTCCAGGAATAGCTAAGAAAACTTATCCCAAGTCAAAGCTGGCGACCCAGCTGGTCTGTCCAAAGAATAATCTCCCCACCGAGTCTCGGCGTATCCAGAAAAATGAAAAGTAGCAAAGTCGACTCCATTTTTTCTCTACTATCCCCATGTTTCGGAGAACCTCATAACAGGTGTCCAAATAATCCTGGGGATTCTCAGAAGATGTACCACCAAAGGTAATAGTAAAGAGCTTGGTGAAACCTATCTAACCTCCATAAAGCCTCCGAAGATGTAGCTGATCTAACACCGGTCTGTGCTTCTACTCAGTTGAAGAAGTGGTACGTGACCTCGCCATTCGCGAAGGAACAAGAATGGAAGTTCAACTAGTATTGAGAATTTAAGCTGCACGATAGGAAAGAATGGATGTGAAGTTTTTCCTAGCTCTATAGCCTCTGGGGGATAAATACAGACGTCTTCGTACCGATCCCTCAGACTCTACTAAGCTTGTCCGTGAATTGTGAGACCTAAGTAACCTAGAGCTCTGATAACAGCTTGTCACGACCCGAATTTCCCACCCTCGGAAGTCGTAATGCCGCCTACTAGTGAAAGCTAGGCAAGCCAACCGTTTGAACTATTTAACTTTTCCCATTTTAAATCTTTTAACAACTATGAACCAACATTATATAAACAACAGAATTTAAACAAGCGGAAGAACAAAATAAAACCATTTAAATATTTCCAATATAATTTCTTAAACAAAGACTATCCAGAACTAGTATCACAATTTCATAGACGGTCTAGGAATACTACAAATAAAGGGTCCGAAAATAAGTACAATACTGTCTTGGAAATACATAAGTGAAATAGGATGAAAGGATAGAAGGAGACGCCAAGGCCTGTAGATGCTTGAAGGACTGCCTCGGATCTGCGAATGGACTGAAGGCAACAACCCCAAAGTTAAGGTCCGAAAGCTATTTCTCCTGGATCTGCACACAGTGCAGAGTGTATTATTCGCACAACCGACCCCATGTCCTGGTAAGTGCCTAGCCTAACCTCGGCGAAGTAGTGACGAGGCTAGGACCAGACAACCAAATAAACCTGTATAGTTAAATCATATGCAACAGAAAATAAAAGCAGGAATGTAAAGTTAAGAAGGGGAGGGGGAAACATGCTGCGGGGAAACATCAAATAATAACAGAAGAACAACAGGTAAACATAAGGAACACCATAATCCAATTATCAACAAAATAAGAAATCAAACAAGTGCACAGTATCAGCCTTCATGCTTTTACTCTCGTCCTCACCATAAGAATCAACATAATATGCACGACATCACCCATCGTACTTTTACTCTAGTCCTCACCATAAAAATCAATATAATTGGCACGAAATTGTACATCGTGCGGCACGGCATCACCCGTCATGCTTTAACACTCTCTCACAAATATTATATACGGTATCACCCTTCGTGCTTTACACTCTTTCTCACAAAAATCATACACGTCATCACCCTTCTTGCTTTAACACTCTCTTACCAAAATAATTCATGGCATCACCCTTCGTGCTTTAACACTGTTCCTCACCCAAACAACAATCACAAACAATAAGGTCAAGGAAATAAATGAAATTACAATAAAATCACAATGAAAATCCCGGTAAGGGAACAATATCAAAAGCACCAACATCCCGGCAAGGGAACAATATTAAAAGCAACAACATCCCGACAAGGGAACAATATTAAAAGCAACAACTTCCCAGCAAGGGAACAATATTAAAAGCAACAACATCCCGGCAAGGAAACAATATTAAAAGCAACAACATCCCGGCAAGGGAGACAATATCATAATCCTCTTCTCTTTTTCACATTTACTTCACAACTCAATTTACAACTTGAGCCAATGCTCTACCATGCTCAATTACCAATGATACTTTCACAATTCGATTCACGACTTGAGCCAACACTCTACAATGTTCAAATACCAATGATACTTTCACAAATCAATTCACAACCTGAACCAATGATCTTAAATGTTCAAATACCAATGATACTTTCACAAATCAATTCACAACTTGAGCCAACACTCTTAAATGTTCAAATACCAATGATGCTTTCAAAAATCTTGTTCAACAATAGGAATATCAAATAAGGCATGAACAATACAAAACAGAGTCACATTAGTCATAGTATAAGACTTACGGACATACCAACGTATAGATACTTGTCACCATGCCTATACGTCGTACTCAACAATTAACACATAGAAAATAGGACACGACTCCTAATCCCTCAAGCTAAGGTTAGACCAAACACTTACCTCAATGCCACGGACACAATTCAAGCCTTAATTATCGCTTTACCCCTCGATTCTACCGCCAATTCGCTTATATCTAGCCACAAGTTACTTAACTATATTAATAAATGCTAAATGAATCAATTCTAATGCTTGGAAATAGGTTTTCTAAAGTTTTCCCCAAAAAGTCAAAAATCGATCCCGAGCCCACATGGTCAAAACCCGATGTTCGAACCAAAATCCGATTACCCATTCACCCACGAACCCAAATATATAATTTGTTTTGAAATTGGACCTCAAATAGAGGTCCAAATCCCCAAAATTTGAAAAACCTAAGTTCTACCCAAAACACCCAATTTCCCATATGAAAACCTTTGATTTTGAGTTGAAATCATGTGAAAAGAGGTTGAAGATTGAAAAAAACGAGTTAGAAACGACTTACAATCGATTTGGAAAAGAACTTTTCTTTGGAAAATTGCCCAATAGAGTTTGTGTTTTGAAAGAGTTTGAAAAATAAAAGATTTTCGCCTAAGTCATGAATTTGCAGGTCGCAGATGTCGCAATTGCGAACGTCGCAATTGCGAACCCTTAAGAACCTGGTAACTTCGCATTCGCGAACCGTGAGGGTTACTATACTCTTCCCATTTGCAATGCTGCTGTCGCATTTGCGATATCACAATTGCGATAAATACATCGCATTCGCAACCAAGGAAGCCTAGGTCATAGTTCGCATTTGCAATACAATTTTCGTACTTGTGAGCTCGCATTTGCGAGCCAGGCTTCGCAAATGCAAAACCTACAGACCTGTAACACACCAACAATTCCTAAGTGCAAATTTCACTCCGTGGCCTATCCAAATCTCACCCGAGCCCTCGGGGCTCCAAACCAATCATGCACACTAACATAAAAATATCATACAGACTTGCTCGTGCAATCAAATCATCAAAATAACATCAACAACTATGAACTTAGCATCAAAATCAAAGAAAATCTCAAGAACTTTCAAAGTTTCAAATTTTACAACTAAGGTCCGAATCACGTCATATTACCTCTGTTTCTTACCAAACTTTACATGCTCAACTTAAATCACATATAAGACTTGTACCAGGCTCCGGATCCAAAATACGGGTCTGATACCATCAAATTTCAAAAATATTTCATTTTCAAAAACTCATATATATTCCAGAAAATAAATTTCTTTAAAAATTCATTTCTCGGGCTTGGGACCTCAGAACTCGATTGTGGGCATACGCCCAAGTTTTATATTTTCCTACGGATCGTCAAATCACGAGTCCGGACCCATTTACTCAAAATGTTGACCGAAGTCAACTTAAATTTATTTTAAAAGAAAATTTAATCATTTTTTGTAGATTTTCACATAATGGCTTTTCGGATACACGTCCGGACTGCACACGCAAATTGAGGTGAGATAGAAAGTGGTTTTTTTTAAGGCCTCGGAATATAGAATTTATTTCTAAAACAAGTGATGACCTTTTGGGTCATCACATTCTCCAACCGTTCGTCCTCGAATGGACATAAAAAGGAAGTACCTGAGTCGGAGAAAAGATGAGGATAACAGCTTCGCATATCGGACTTGGACTCCTAGGTCGATACCTCAACAGGCTGACCTCTCCACTGAACACGAACAGAAGGGAAACTCTTCGATCTCAACTGACGAACTTGCCGGTCTAGAATAGCTACCGGCTCCTCCTCATAGGACAAGTCCTTGTCCAACTGGACAGTGCTAAAATCTAACACGTAGGATGGATCGCCGTGATACTTCCGAATCATGCACACATGAAACACTGGATGCACGACTGATAAGCTCGGTGGCAACGCAAGTCTGTAAGCCACCTCTCCCACTCGATCAAAAATCTCAAACGAGCCAATGAACCTAGGGCTAAGCTTGTCCCTCTTCCCAAATCTCATCACACCCTTCATAGGCGACACCCGAAGCAACACCCACTCACCTACTTAAGTACTTCCATAACATTTAGTGACACCAGTCCAAAAACAAAATTTAAAAAGTTGATGTTGAGAAATGAATGAACGGGTAAGATTACACAACCACTTCGCCAAGAGAAGAAAGAGAGTGTCAAAAGAAAGGCAAAATGTAGGAGAAAAGAGGAACTAGGAGGAAATATGTATGAGTCATTAGTTGTTACTCCTAAGCAGAGGCAAACTCAGGATTTGAGTGCAACACTGACACCGCTATTGACATAGATATGTTAGCTAGTAATGACAAAATCTAATGTACAAACTACTTGAAAACTTAATGACTTCAAGTCAGTGACTGAAAGAATGTTAAAAAATATCAAAAACTTAGTCTAATCAATATTATAGATTTGTTAAGCAGTTTAAGTAGAGTCTCAGTCACTGTTCGTTGAATCAACGGATGTCTGCTACTTTGCCGAAGTTATCCTTGAAGGCAGAAGGATTTTTGGAGTTTTTTATAACTATTGGGAAAAAATTATTGAATTACTCATTTTAATACATGTTAAGAAAATGGTAATGCTTATAAACTTAATTATCAGGATAAAGAAGGTGATTGGCTTCTTACTAATGGAATATCTTATTCCTTTCCCATTTCCTTTAATATATTTTTATGTCTCTCTATTACTTTTTTGATGTCTAGAAAGACATTTATCAAAAGGAGTTTCAAACTATTTTGTGTAGAAATTGACTACTATGTACTAGTGCTAAATAATATTTCATAAACTTAGAAAAAATAAAGAAAAAAACCCAAGTTAAACACTAAATACAGGATACTATTATATGTTGAATTCAAAGAGTAAAAAAATGAAAAAAGCACGGGTGTTGGGTCTCGAACCCGTGTCGTGTAGTTAGTAAGGCGATAAATGCAGCATGCTCAATTAGCGGAGCAATCCATCTTTTGTTTGAGAGGGCACATCAAAATTATTTAAAGGGGTCCTTGTCGTATGTACAAATATATATAAATAGTTTTTGCTGAGGTTAGCGGGTTCCAGTGACCCCTCTACGCCCCATATAGGTCCCCCTCGGCTCCCAAGTGCTCAAGACAACAATAATCCATCTGCAATGACACTGCTGAAAAAGATTCGCTCACGATGATGTTTACACCAAATCAATGAATACATGACATGTGTCATTGACACTTCATCACATATAATCGTGGTTAACTGACATATATTTTCACCTTTAAGGTATTATTAACTATTGATAAATAATGGTTGTATGGTATTAACACTGGGTATATATAAGTTTTTCCAATAATATAAATATACAGTCACACCTTTGTATAACAACATTCTTATATAACAACACTTCACTATAAAAGCTAACTTTTTTCTGAAATCAAATTTTATGTTCTGTTATAATATGTTCTCTATAACAGCAATTCACTATAACATCCAAAAATATCCTAAACAAACGAGACTTTATAGAGAGGTTTGACTGTATGTATTATGCAACACACGCACATGGAAAAAAAGTATTGGCCATATTTGGGAGAAGACATGCTCTAAGTCGAAGGCTCTGACTTGAAGCTTGTGATTGGATTTATCATTTGCGTTTGCCCGGATAGTTTTCAAATATGGAATTAAAAAATCATACTACTCTTGGAATTGCTCCTATTGAAGTGTGTGTGTATATATATATATATATATATATATATAACATAACATAAGTAGATACACAACTGAGTCAAAAATTGATGCAAGTGTGTAATACCTCAGATAAATTAGCAATGCCAGACAATGCCTTTAATGCTTCTTTTTGAACCATTTCATTGTCGTTCTGCATTCCAAACAATAGCAATGAGTAGGAAAATACACCATGAATCTCTTGAACTTGTTAGCAGCAATCTGCCTTTATAACAAGGCGGACTCACTATTTGCATTGTAGAAGTACAAGTTGTTTGTTGAGTATTCTATCTAAGTAGGTTACCAAGTTTCTGGCTTGTTATATTTACAAAAATCTGAGATAGCTAAAGCTGCATATGCCTATGAAAATGCCATAGAGAGTATCTTGAACTAAACAAAGCAGTAATGACAAATCCGTACACAATCTTTATACTGTGAATTTGTCAAACTCTATAAAGGGTCACTTCAGATACCTCCCCTAACATATCTCTGTGTAGTAATTAATTTCTCTTTAGTGTCATATTTACAGTCATTTAAGGTGAGACTATAATATTTATGTAGACCAAAATATAGTCATAAGCTTAATATTGAAGCAGTGCGCAATTAAGGCTCCAAAAGTAAGGCCAAAGACTCTTGTCAATAAAATATAGTACTAGAATACAAGTTAATTAATTTTTCTCTCTAAGGATAACAACAACAAATATTTTTAACATTAAACAGATCGAACCTATACAAATTTGTAGATCATCAAATTTATAGAATTTATAACCCCATTGTAAAGGTGCAGCAAGTTAGATACTTTTGCTGGTTGTTTCCTGCATGAATAATAATCTATTCTTTTATAGCTGCAATTGTATTTTGGGAAGTCCGCGATAAGCATAAAGGGTTCATATCACCATAAGTAAGACTTGCACTCGAAGATGTTGAAAATCATCCATAGCTGTAGCTAATGTAGGAAATACTAAGTTATGGTATTGTACTTGCAAATGTGGACAAAAGTCAATTGAGAACTGCGCAACTGCATTAATAGCGGCCCATCTGATTCGAGGATGAGGATCTTGTAAAGCATGCAGAACCATATTCACCTTTTTCTCCAAATACTTCATCATCACCTACAAACTGAGAAACCATGGGCTCAAGATAATATCCTAAGAAAATTAAACTATAACTATTAGGGTAAATTGGCAAAAAATCTTATCTATCCAAGCAGTTTGCTACCAAAAAAGCACCTCTTAAATGCTACAAAATCATCACAACATAATCTTGAATGAAACATCAGATTTGTACCTTTGAGCTTTCATGAGTTATCTGAAAGCACAATGAGAGTTGCGTGCCGTTTCTCCCACTCAGGGACTACCAAATAAGCATCCAGATGCTCTAATGCAATAGGAGCAATAGTGTTGCCACCTAATGCTTTAGAAAACTGGCCTAAACACTCCTGAACATAAATGTAGTTATCAGTAACCCTTAGATGGTCATTCCAGATCTCCGAACTATGCTAACTAGGTTCAACCTTAATATCCAGTAACAAATTCAACAATACTGCAAAAAAAGTGTTAGTAAACAAAGGAAGCTTATTCATCAAGCAAAGGTCTTCTACTTAGCCTCAACCAAAGCTAATACAAACTCAATTGCCAAGTGCCTTGCCATTTCTTTCAAACTATTATCCTCTTCTACTTCAAATATGGTACCCACCACATCCACTAGTTGCCTCTTCAAGAACCTAGGCTCATTCTTCGCCAACTTCCAGAGAAATAACAGCACCTGCTCTGCTACATCCTCCCCCCTATTGTTGTTCAATGTGTCAGTCAAAGCCCTCATCATACCTGGCAATAGTTCTTGAAATCGCTCCTTTTTATTTAAACTTGGTAAACTCTGAAGGAAGTTGATCACAACTCCTGTGGTGGTGATCCTCACTTGAAGGTGAAGGGTATCAACATTCAATGTATTAAGGAATAACATGTGCAAATCTTTTACGTAAGGGACTGTTGTTTCGCCAATGTCCTTAGATAGAATCGCAAATATTATGCAAGTTGCCCCTTTTAAGTACGGGTCTAAACTGGAATTAGTGACAGTGAGCACGTGACTTTTGCTACGATTAAACTACTCCTACAAAATTCCTTAAAATTAGGATTTTTCTTTATTATTTGAATTTTTAGGAATTAAATTGCATGATTCTGAGTCTTGTTTGCATTTTTGTGTGCATTTTACTTGATATAATTCCAAAAATACAAAATAGTATGCATTTTTAATATTACAAAAATAAGGAAAATAACAAAAAATGGTTCTTTGCATTTTCACTTTCAATTTTTAGAATTTGTCTTAAGTTTTCCTTTAAATTAGAAATTAGTTAATTTTGGAATTTTAATTAGTTAATTTTAGAGTCAATTTGGGTCTTCTATTTTTTATCTTACATTTAATAAAATCAGAAAATAAAAAAAAATAAAATAAAATTAGAATACAAAAGAAAAGAAGGAAAAAACAAACAAATGAAATAAAGAGGGTCAAATAGGCTGGCCATGTTTGGGCTATTTTCATGAAAAATCCCAGCCCAAAACCCCCAAAATCGGACCAACTGACCAGGCCCAATCCCAAAAATACCCGGTCCAGATCCTTACTCCCCTAAACGACGTCGTTTGGTTAAGTTTTGATCTTGACCGTCCATTGCTCATCATCCAACGGTTCTCATTCGTTCAAGGTTTTTTAATAAAAATGTCCGAAAACTCCCAAACCCTAAAAAAAACATTTCTCACCTTCCTCGTATCCCCCCCTGTAACACCGGCATATCACCACCGCTCCTCCGCCGTCCGTCGCCGGCCGGAAATCGCCTCCGCCGACGGCGATGCTCCGATGGAGCCCAAAATTACACCATAGATACTCTTCCACCCCCTCTTTCCATATATGGGCTCAGTTTCTCTCAAATCATAACCAAACATCTCGAATATTAGATCGAAAAATCCGGCCAAACCTTAACTCATCCAAATCCAACCAAAGTCATACCATGTACTCTCCTAACCCCCCTCTTCCCGAATCCTTATCTAGAATCTTTCAAATGTTGCCAAAACCCCTCGAACTTTAGATCTTAAACCGGCGGAACCCTAAGAAATTTGGGGTTCCTCAAATTTTCCCCAATTCCCTGAGTCCAGAGCTCGAGTCAAGCTTCGAGATAATGTGTTCGTGTGTTTTTGTTGAAGAACACACGTTCACATCATTCCGGGGTTGAATTGAAGTCCAGTCGGATTAATTGCAAAATCAGCAAGTGTCTTTTTCGTTTGATTTTTTTTATTATTCATGTAATATTCTCCTCTTTGATTGACTGTTCTTCATGCCGATTGATTTAGAATTTTAGGGTTTTAATTGATTTCTTTTGTTTCTATTGACCCTGTTTCTGTTATGATTTTAGGTTTTATTTCTATTATGTTTCGATTTAATTCAGTGCTCAGTTCTATAGGATTTAAATCTTCAATTTTCACTTTTAGTGATTAGTCAGTTAAATTCGACTTTTTCTGTTTATTTTTTGTTTTTCTTGGAATTAATTTTGATTCAGTTTGATTTCAATTCATGATTTTGTTGTTAATCATACGATATGAGTTCTACTTTAGTTGCAATTTTTTAGTTGTTTGTTAATTGTCAATTCAATGTTAGCGTTAACTAAGGCTTTTTGATTAATTAGTATTGATGATTGGATATAGCTGAATAACTTACTCTTTAATTAACCATAGTTACTAAATAAGGTAAAAAGGGCTGGGGGTTATAGTTTCATACTAGGGTTAGTAATTTCAGAGGTATTCAAGGGTAGTTTGGGCACCTAAAATGGGTAGTTTGGAATAGGTGGTAATTTAAGAACTCAAGTAAGGGTAGTATAGGCATTCCATAGGTAGGAAAACAAAGCTAGAACACCCTAGATCCTTCTAGAAGGGGTCTTAGTGTAAGTTTTAGCATTCTTAATGCAGTAACTTGGGAAACAAGCCACAAATTTACGGATTAATGACTAAATTCTGAAATAAAAAGGGGGAAAAATGAGTGAAAACCTCTAGAACATTCCTGCCCCTTCCTTGCCTATAAAAAGCAGGCCTAATGCCTTCATTTACAACTTTTGACACCTCTGAAAAATTCGAAAAACCTCCAGCCTCTAAATTTCCCTCTCAAAGCAATTTTCAGCAAGTCTACCCTTAGATATTTGAGTTTCAAATTCAAAAACAAAAAAGTTTGAACTTCTAGAACTCCAAAAAACTTCATTCCAGATCTTAAATTCCTCAGAAAAACCAAAAACAACAGAAAACTTGCAAAAATCCCAAAAAACACTGTTACATTGAAACCTTAGGTTAGTTTCGATTTTTAATTGTAGATTTATACCTTCTAGCTCAATATTTGATTGCTGAAAGCATCTGAGTGTTCCTGGGCTAAATTTCAAGTAGATTTGGTCATTCAAGTTTGTTTGGTTGAGTGTTGGTATTGTGCTTCCATAGACTAGTTTTGCTATTGTTTCCTGGGCATTTGAAAGTCATTTCTCGCTATTGCTTGCTCGTTTGACTGCTGCTGATCCTTTCCTTCTATCTCCTTGCAATTCCAGGTACATGCCTAGCCTTGAGTGATATATTGAAGCTGTAATCAACTTGTGCGGGGGCTTAAATAATACAAATGTTGCTGTATTTGGGTCTAATGATATGTGAAACTATTTATGAGTATTCTATTCTCTTGTTGTTCGATTATTAATACATAGTCGAATTGTAAATTGGTTTGTAATTGAACTATTGACTATTTAACATGATAGGGATTTGGATTATGAGTTTTGTTGTTAACTTAGTTTGAGGATTAAGCTTTGGATTGATATAGGGAGAAATCAAGTTATAGGCCTCTGCAGTTCGCCTAATCAGTTATACACCATGCCTGTGTTAAAATAGTTCCAAAATAAGTGAATTCAACATTTAATTTACAACTTCATCAATTGATGATCTGGGAAATATCTAAATAGTTGCTTCAGTTTTAATTGTCCAAGTCTAGAATTATAGAGATAAACCAGAATTGAATGATCGCAATTAAAATCAGTATGCTCCTGAATGTGAATAATGTGTAGTCACTTTGTCCTTTAATACAGTCAAGTAGCTAGTTTGTATGTTAAAACATAAAATTTCAGGATACTTAATTCTTCCTATGTTAATTGAGGACTTGAGAGTTGCTGGGAATTGTTCAACCGTTACTCCTTAGTCCAAATGGAATTGGGCCTACATAATGACATGCCCAATTTTCGTGGTATCAGGTCCACGTCTGGGCAGTGTTCATGCATTAAACCTGTATAGGACCAAGTTTGAAGGCCCAAAATTGTTAGAAGTTAAAACCCCTTTAAAAAATTATATTAGGAATATGGAAATTAATTTGCAATATGAATTTAGGTTTTCGAGTTAGGTAGCGGGTTCAAATTAAGAGGGTCCCTCCTTTTGTTTGAATTCGGACTTGAACTCGAGGCCCAAATTTATAAATGTAAATTAATTAGGCCCTTTTAGAGACAAAAAATAAATAGAAAAATCATAGTTGCTTTAGGTTGGCCTTTAAATAAAAATAAGATGAGCCTCGCCAAACAAAACACATAAATTGCGGGGCCCTCATTAAATGTTCCTATTAAAATACTTAGAATTCGGGGCGTGCCGTTCAGCGAATTTCACGGCCTCCCGCAAAGATAATAACTCGTTAGTCTCTTTAGGCGCGTTTTTATAATTTTACCTTCCTAAATACGGGTGTGCATTTCATGCAATCCAAATTCAAATCCCAAAACGTTGAATAAGAATGTGTCGAGGATCCGGGTGCATTTCATGTGACGTGATCCAAAAACAAGTTTTAAACGACATTCACTTTCTTAAAAATTAACTAAAGGCGATAAATAATCTTAAAATTGCACTATAGGTTGGAACATGTAAGAAAAATCAGATTTTAGCCATTTATAATAATTTAAGCGACCGTGCTAGAACCACGGGATCCGGGGGCGCCTAACACCTTCCTTCGGATCAACAGAATTCCTTATTCAGAATTTCTAGTTCGCAGACTCCAATTGGAAAGTCGACAACTTTCCTCGATTTGGGATTTAAGTTAAACCGGTGACTTGCGATACCAAAAGCCAATCCTATCCCAAGTGGCGACTCTAAAACTAAATAAATAAATAATCCCATTTCGAATAATGTCACTTTAAATGGAAAAACTCCCTTATACATTATCCTTCGGGGTAGGTGTGTAAAAAAGAAAGTGTGACAGTGACACATTGGTACATCGGTGAAAATAATTCAGGCTAGGTTTTATCTGCGCGAATTGAATCAATCCGTGACCAAACGGTTATAAAAAGCTCTTGGATGATGAATCCTGGTTCTTCAAGGGAGAAACGATACGTGATCATATATTCGATGGTAGCTTAAGTGAAGACACGTAGATTGTGACAAGTACAGAAGTCATTATCATTAAGCAACTTGCGAAGGAGTCCAACACGCCTTTCACGGTAATAAATATCTTGGGAAGGACCGAGATAGTTAACAAGCTTAAGAGCAAGGGACTATGGATCCTTTTGCTTCATGTTAAACATTGACTCAGCCTCGTATTGTTTTATTTAGAGATAGACCAGTGATCGGAAATAAAGCTTTGAAATGGCTCATATCAGGCCCCAGAATTGCCTCTATCCGGAACTGAATTAACTTGTTGTCCATTACTCTCTCTCTCTTTCTCTCTCTCTCTCTATATATATATAGAGTGTACACTATGCGTTGCGGAAGCCGAATATAAAGAGAGTGATTAAATCACAATTATTATATCTAAAAGTAGCTAACAAATAGTGAATGAGAAAATAATAAAAAGAACACCAGAAATTAACGGGTTCGACAATGTCACAACCCAATTTCCCCTCTATTGGGTTTCGTGATAGCACCTAGTTTTAAGGACTAGGTAAACCTAATATTTACGGAGTAACAACAACGATAAATAACATCTAAAATCTTCTGAAATGAATTCTTTATACAATAAACATGTTTCAAAAACCCGGTAGTACAAGTTATAAGCTCTACAAAGTTAGCTACTGCTTCTAAATATAACTGTTTGGAAATGAATGAAATAGTTCAATACAAGTAAGAATGTGACTCTGAAGCCTGCGAATACAGCAGCAGGTTTACCTTGAGTCTCCACAGCAATGATCCGCACAACTACCAACGGTCAATACATGGATCTGCATAAAAGAATGTGCAGTAGAGTAGCATGAGCACACCACAGCAGTGCCCAGTAAGTATCAAGACTAACCTCAGTAGAGTAGTGACGAGGAACAGTCAAGACACCTACTAGTCCAATGAACTGTATAATATAAGCACAGGAACAACAGATCATGACGTATATATAAAGGCTACATGATTCGGCTAACAATACAAAAATCACAATATGGAAGAAAACAACAAGTGACAATGGAAACACCGTAAAAATGACATAAAAGAGCGAGTGGAAACAAAACCCAAATCCCAAATCCCAAATCACAATATAGTAAAGGAAAGTAATAACTCAGAACTACAATAGTGTTCACATCGGGTCTAAGCCAACAACTCCTCGAAGTACCGAACCTCGAACAAAATTACAGCTCATTGGTCTCAATACTTGAACCCTAACACTTGGCATCCTGTGCCCTCATCACACCTCATGATCATGCTGACAACTCACTGACTAACTAGAGCCAATCTTAGAAATATGACAAGCAAATGAGGGTGTACATCTATACTTAACAATACTAGGGGAAAACTTCTTAACCATCAGGAGTATTTAGCTACGTGTATACTTGTGCAAGTATTCTAACATAGATCATACCAGCTAAAAATGTAAGGGAAAGAGTGGACAACACGTAAGGCATTTTCTCACAACTTTCACGAGGTAAAGCTCATACAGGTAAAGGTACGATAACACAATGTCAACAACAAGAATGCCCCCAGGCCATCACAAAGCATCACAATCAATCCCTGACATAGCCTATCTTGTTTCGCCACGTGTGCAATAATAACATAATAAGTACCCGCCTTGTTGTGCCACACGTGCATCATAATGTTCTCACCTTGTCTCAAACGTGCCAAGATTCACCTCGAAGCTCTTAAATAGCTGACTACACACTTCCAACATGCACCCATGGGTGATCCCACATCACCCCAATCCGCATAAACCTAAAGACACCATCTTGACTGAAATTTAGCCCTTCTAGCAATATCAATAAGCCTTAGAGCCAGAATTCTCGCCCTCCATTCATTTTCCAAAAGACCCGATTTTAAATCCATATTCGGTATCAGTCTTAACCAGCTACATCAATCATGACAACACCCATAGAGTACAACCATATAACATGACACATCACACATTTGAAATCACAATATCCGCCCGAAATCAAATCCAGCACCCGTCATAAGCCTCATATTCAATAGGATCCCGTTTCAAACCTCCAAAATACTGATGATGATACAAGAACCACAAAAATCTCATGAACAACACCCGAATCAACAATTCACTACTAACACCACACGGCACACACCCCGCAACCTAAAACTCAAGAAGCACAGAACGATAATGACTGAACATTGTAAGAGAGCACATAAGGGAACTATCAAACACGCCAGGCAGGAAAAACTCTCTATCAGTACTAACCTACAAAAAAATATCACAAGAAAAGAATTAAAGCATATAAACAAATCACTAGGATCTCAAATTGATATAACTTCCACCGCAGTACACCGCCCGGTTCAAACACATCAAATCACAAGAAGTCACGAGAGACCCACCCTCAACTCGGAATCACAAGTAGGGTATACATTAGCTAGATGGAACCTCTCACTAGATCAGTCCCGTCAACAAAACTACAACACGTGCTAGATCCCACACTGGTGGAGCATAAAACAAATCACAACTCGTAGCCAAAATACTCAGAAATCACATCAAGCCTACCGTAATGGACAATAGGAATTTACTACTAGTCTCATAACTCTCAGTAAGGAATAGAAATAGACGATAGACACATGCTATCACTCATAGAACCTCCCAAAGGGGTAATATATAACAGAGTGCAAATCATGACCTACACTCATAAGCGGAGCAGTAAATAGGGGAACTCGCCTCGATAAGTAGAAATGTAATGAACTACGAATGATGCTCCTCTATAACGAATCAAAATCATACCTGAATGACATCATCTGGCGCAACAGCCTCATGCATACCATACAAAACACATCAACGGGCCAGGCCTCCCCTTCTTGGGAGCCCTCTACCCGCATGAATACCTCGGTGTGACACATCGGCCCGAAGTCTGGGACAATCTCTCACCATGTGGCTAGTATCTCCACACTCAAAGCAACCTCTCTGCTAACAAGGCTGTGGGAACTGTGTGGTAGGGGTACTCCGAGACCCATGAACATCCGAATCACTGTGCAAAGCCTGAAGCACAAACTGAACTGGATGACCTATAAAACATCTACCATACCGTACCCTGACTCCATAATAAGGACCAGTTGATCTCCCCAGTTTACGAGGCTCCCTCACCTCCATGTACTCTCCCTCCTGAGTTCGTCTGCCCTCTCCTTCACGATCCCGCCTGACCCCTCTCTCCTCTCGCTCTGAGCCAACATGACCTCTACCCTGATAGCAATACTCACGATCTGCTGATACAAAATATCCATCTCCAACTTCGGGTCCATACTAGTCCTTATGCTGGGATGGAGTCCCATCAATAAACCGGCAAATCCTCTCCCGAACAATAGAAACCAAAGTCGGTGCATGTCTGGCCAAATCATTAAATCTGATGACATACTCTGATACTGACATAGTTCTCTGGGCAGCTGCTCAAACTTCGTGCGCCATGCATCCCGAAGTGACTGAGGTACGAACTCTCTCAGGAACATCTCTGAAAATTAAACCCATGTAAGTGAAACTGACTCGGCTGGGCTACCCAACTCATACGCCCGCCACCACTGATAAGCCGCTCCCCTAAGTTGGAATGCAGAAAAAGCAAATCCACTCAACTCAACAATACCCATAGTGCAGAATATGATGGCACTCCTCTAGAAAACTATGTGCACTCTCTGAAGCCAAACCACTGAATGTAGGAGGGTCGTATTTCTCGAACCTTGCAAGTCTAAGATGCTCTTCTTTAGATGCTACTACCCTGATTACGGGCTGAACTAGAACCACAGATTTTGCCACCATAACGCCTGAAACCTGACCAAAATGAACCCGCTGCTCTGGGGTGTGGGCGGCGGGAGTCTGAGTCCCTCCCCCAGTCTGTGAAGTAGTTGGTGCAACCGGAATTAACCCCGTTTGATCCAATGTACCAAACATGCTCATGAACTATGCTAAGGTCTCCTATAGTCCGAGGGTAATAGCAGACGTCTTTCGTACCTACCCTCCAACTGGAGCTACTGGCGGCTCCTCAACAGTGGCTTTGGTGGGGTGCTCTAGCGTGGCACGTATTCCTCGTCAGCCTCAGCCTCTATCTCCAGTGGCACCCGCTTCAGGAGAAGCATCATCAGTAACTGCAGCGCGTGTCCTCACCATCTGTAAGAGAATGGAATGATAAAAGTTCAGGCACCGAGATTAATAAACTCGCATGGTATGAATGAAAGAAGTAAGATTGTTCTAATAGTTCCTAGCCTTTCAAAGATATGTACAAACATCTCGGTATCGATCCGCAAGACTCTACTAAACTCGCTTATGACTCGTAGCACCTATGAGCCTAGAGCTCTGATACCAACTTGTCACGACCCAATTTCCCATCCATTGGGTTTCGTGATGGCACCTAGTCTTAAAGACTAGGTAAGCCTAATATTTATGGAATAACAACAATGATAAATAACATCTAAAATACTTCTGAAATGAATTCTTTATACAATAAACATGTTCCTAAAACTCGGTAGTATATATAGAGTTAGCTACCGCTTCTAAATATAGCTGTTTGGAAATGAATGAAACAGTTGAATACAAGTAAGAAGGTGACTCCGAAGTCTGCGAATGCAACACCAAGTTTACCTTGAGTCTCCTTAGCAATGATCCGCACAGCTACTAACGATCAATACCTGGATCTGCACAAAAAATATGCAGAATAGTAGCATGAGCACACCCCAGTGGTGCCCAGTAAGTATCAAGACTAACCTCGGTAGAATAGTGACGAGGAACAGTCATGACACCTACTATGAGCACGTGATTTTTGCCCTATATATGAATTATTCCAAAAAAAAAAAAATTCCAACAAAAAAGATTTTTCTTTATTTTTATAATTTTTGTGAATTTTGTGTTAATCGGTTGCATTTTATTTGTGCATGTTAATTCATATGAAAAATATAAAAAATGTATGTGGCATTTGTGTAGGATTTAATTCCATATTTTTAGAGTTAATTAGTAGGTTAAAATCGTTTACATAGGAAGAAAATAACAAAAAGGGTACTTTTTGCATTTTTAGTTTAAATTCGTATTAGTTTGCGTTTTTAGGAATTAGTTAGAAAATCTAATCTTTAGTGTTAATTTGTTTGAAAGTCTTATTTTAGTATTTCTATAAAATCAGAAATTCATAAAAAAAGTGATAAGCAAAATACAAAAATTTTAAATAATTAAAATACAATAAGGAAAAAGAGAAAAAAAAAAACAATTTGAAAAAAAAAGAGAAGAAACAAAAGGGATTCGATTTGGGCCGTCTGTAATTGATTTTCTCAGCCCAAAATCCGGACCAATTTGAGCCCAAAGAGATTTGACCCGGTCCAGCCCCAGCTCACTCAAAAACGACACCGTTTTACTCCCTTCCATCAGAGCCGTTAAAATTTTCTGATCCAACGGCCCATAGCTCTTTCCCCATTTCTCATAAAAGTGTCCGAATCCACTCTTAACCTAGACGACCAGCCTCTGTCTACCTCGTATCACCCCCGTTACTCCGTCGGCGGAGCCGCCACCGGTGAACACTACTTTCTCCAATCAACACAAGATTAACACCCTTTGTTCCTCTCCATCCCCTCTTTCCGAATCTGCAATTGGTTTCCTTCAAATCACTCCCAATGTCATCGAATGTTGGATCAAAGTATCTCCGGCCACGACGAGACCTACCCAAAATAACCCCAAATTAACACCGTGTCACCACCTGAGCCTCCTCTACACAACCCCCATAACCGTTTGCCTCGAATGTGGCTGTAATCGGTCGAATATCAAGTTGAAGTTCCTCCGGCCAAAACCCTAGGTGCTCAGAATTGTTTCAAATTGGTACTGTGCGATTCCTTCCTCTTCCTCATGATGTTTTCATCATTGTGGCTGCTCAAAAACCACCGGAAAATCTTAGAATTAGTTAGATAAGTGTTCTGTTTCTTTTCTTCTTTTCTTCTATTTCATATGTGTTTTGCTTGTCCATGCGTTTGTTTGTTTATGTTTAATTCAAGTTTTAGTAATTAGATCCTAATTTTCGATTGTTTTAGTTTCTTCAAAGATTAATTCAGTTATAATTAGTGCAATCGTTAGTGATAAATAGAGTAGTACTTAGTGTTAATGGATTAATATTTTTGTTAGTTAGTTTGTTGCTGATTGATCTTTGTTTCATTACTTTGGTCTATTAATTCAGACCCTAATCCATTAGTCATAATTGATAGACTTCAGTTAAACATGAGTTAGTTCAGGGAAGGGGTAAAGGTATGATAGGAAATACACATAAGGAATTTAGGCTAGAATACCTTAGGAGCTTCTAGATTGAGGGGTCGTATTGGAATATCAGTAAAAGGGTGTTAGTTTGCAAAATCAGTTAGAAAGTTGAGGGACCAAAGCTGAAAATAAATAGGGGCTAGAAAGAAAAGCTGAAAATCTGACTTGCACCACTTTTTGCCTATAAAAAGGCATCACCATTGCCTTCACACTCAAGTTTGGGGAGCCTCAAATTTCCCCCAAAAACCTCTCCAACAGATCTGAGGACTGAAATTCAGATTTCAAATTAGCAGAAATTGAGAACTCCTCTTTAGATCTTAGAATCCTATTAAAAATCCAAAAAAAAAGAAGAAGAAAAATATAGGAAAAAATCCAAAAACATACTGTTTGATTGCTTCTTCTTAGGTCACTTTTGAATTCTAGTTTCATTTCAACTTTCATCTCACTTCAAAAACCAAAAAAATAGTTCGAATTCCTTTGCTTCTGTTGATACCTGAAGTTCGATAGAATTTGGAGTCAATTTGAACTAAATCTGATTGGATGAGTTAACTGGTGTGTCAATGGCTGCATCTGTTTGATTTATGGATTCAATTGCCTGTTGATTGGGTTATTCGAGTTGCTGTTGAGTCTGTGTTGGTATTCTTGCCTGGATTTTTAAAATTTCTGGATTTCTGGGCTATTATTTGGACTGATTCATTGTTCTACTACTGGGAATCGATTATTATTGTTGCTGCTCGACTGTTGCTGTAACTGACCTTCTCTGTTCTATTTCTACTTCAATCCCAGGTACACATTTGAGCTCACAATTGATGTAGCTTCGAAATTGAACATGAAATGAAGTTTCAGGAGTTTATTTGTTGATTGATGTAGCCACAGTTTGGTCGATATTAATTATAGCATATTGTATTCTAATTTGGTTTACAATTCAATGAAACTCAGACTGTGAATTTTTTTACTTAAGTTTGGACTGTAATTAGGTTTGTTTTAAACGATTTGGACTGTTCATTGATGAATCCCAGAATTAGTAAGCTGTTAATGTTAGACATTGTTTAGTTTAGTTTGTTAGAACTATGCTTGTGGTTTCAGTAGGTGAAGTGTGTTAATAACTGGATTTGAGCTAGAAATCAGCAAGTAGAATGGAATTAGATTAGAGTAAACGTCCATCCAGAAATGGGAAATTAAAAGCATCACGGCATCCCTGATCGAGTAGGCATTAATTCAATACTATGTTAACTCATAGTGTGTCCGGGTAAAAACAGTAGTCGACAGTAGTTGAGTATAACTGAATTGTGCAAATTCCAGATTCGTGTATCCTCAAGTTGATAATCTCATTGGCATTGACACCTTGGTAAATCATTTACCTTTTAAACATTGTTTTATTTGTAGCTTCTTCACTAGACAAGTGCTTGAATAAATGCATTTGTTATTTAGCAAATTTCATCTGAGTTTAACAAATAGTGGACTGCTCAGACGCACGAGAATGCTGAATTGCTTCCGTCCGGGTTTGAACCTGAGTTCATTAATATGTGGCTATGAATGTGAATTGGGCCCCTTTGTATTTGGACTGCATGTGTCCCGTAGGCCCATATATTGGGCAACCTCTCTCTTAATTGAAGATATGGGTTGCTAATTGATTAGGGGCCCTTTTCGAGACAATATTAAGTAGAAATATAGATTACTCTAGGATTGACTTTTAAAATAAAATGAGACGAGCCTCGCCCAATAAAAATACAAAATTGCGGGGCCCTCAATAAATGGTTAGCAAATTACTTAGAATTTGGGAGGGCCGTTTAGCGAACTTCATGGCCTTCCCCAAAATAATATTACGTTAGAATCTTTAGGCGCGATTTAATTAAATTACTTCCTTAAGCTTGGGTGCGCATTGATGCGACCCAAATCCAAATCTCGACGAAGTCGAAATGTGTTGACAACCACGGGTGCATTTATTGCGACGTGGTTCAAAACGCGTTTTCACGACGTTGCAATTCTTTTAAAATAAATAATGATAAAAGGCGGTTTACGAATAAAAGGCACATAAGCTAGCATGTATTAAAATCAAATAAAATCAATACAATAGTTGAGCGACCGTGCTAGAACCACGGAATCCGAGAATGCCTAACACCTTCTTCCGGGTTAACAGAATTCTTTACTCGGATTTCTGGTTCGCGATTGTAAACAGAGTCATATTTTTCCTCGATTTGGGATTAAAACCGGTGACTTGGGACACCATTAATCTCCCAAGTGGCGACTCTGAACTTTAATAACAAATCCCGTTCCGATTGTCCTTTAAGTGGAAAAACTCCTTTATATTCTCGCGGGGTGTAGTAGGTGAAAAGGGAGGTGTGACAGCTCTGGCGACTCTGCTGGGGAGAAGAACCCAGAACATTTTGTTCATGGTTCAGAATTTGAGCTTAGATAAATTGTTGTATTTGGTTATATCTGATTTTCCTACATGTTTCCTGCTTAATGTGC
>MU762897.1:91500-114860 GCA_026770625.1 Nicotiana glauca
TCTCTATATATATATATATATATATATATATATATATATATATATATATATATATATATATATATATATATATATATATATATATCCCGCCTTGTCATACCACATGTGAAATCTATCAATAGTAACAATAGCACGGCAAAAACCTCGTGCACCAACACAACCAGTACAATAATAACATGGACAGTAATACAAAGTATAGCGAGTGAATCCACTTCAGTACTTTAAATCACAAGGAAACAATAGAACCAGTTCACAAGGAATAACTACAGTAAGGAAATGAAAGGCGTAAAGGGAACAGTTTAACAAAGGAAAAACTAACATGTAATAACGATCCCACAATATACAAGTCAATAACAAGGAAATCAATACGAGTCCGGTAGTCCCAAACAAAGGCAAGTCAACAGATATAGGTTATCTAAACTCCTTTTAAAGTTGGAAAATTATGAGGATATTCGACAATTAGATTAAGGAAAGGTGATCTTAGTTTCACTTAAGACTAGACAATTATAGGAGGGATGATAATAGATCTTAAATAACACAGGCAATTATGAAAAGATAGCATGAAAATAAGAGAGGCAAAATTCTTTAGCTAAATCAAATAGGATGACAATTAGGCAATAAAAGTGAATCATGAAGAAATTAATTCTAATTAAGCATGTTGGGGCGAAACTAATAAGCAGGAACTCAGTCATATCAAGAATAACTTCATATATAGTGAATATAAGAACCTAAGAACCCTAAAAGGGCAATTCCCCACAAATAAGTCAAAGTACGCACTCGTCACACCACATATATGATCAACAATCTACACAGAAGACTCAAATCCTAAGGGAAAGTCCCCCACACAAGGTTAGACAAGATACTTACCTCAAAGACGACAGACAGATACTCTAAAATGCACTTCTCGGGTAAAAAGACCTCCAAACGGCTCAAATCCAACCAAAATAACTTCAAAACACAAATAAAACACATATGCAACTATTCCAGATCATAAAATCTCAATCTTTAACAAAATCCAAAAATCGGTCCAAAAGTCGACCCCCAGGCCCGCACCTCGGAACCCATCAAATATTACAAAAATCCGAATACGTATTCCAATATGAGTTCAACCATACAAAATTTATCGAATTCCGATACCATTTGGTCCCTCAAATCATAATTTTTCATTTTAGAAATTTTCTTCAAAAACCACATTTCCCTCAACCCAAAACACAAATTTGAAAGATAAAAATGAAGATTCAATCATGGAATATGTTAGATTCTAGGTGAAGAACACTTACCCAATCAATTTGCTTGAAAAACCCCCAAAAAGAAGCTCCCAAATCCAAAGTTTAAAACTAAAAAATATGAAGAAATGGCCAAACCATTGACTTTTATAATTCTGCCAGGACTTCCGCATCTGCGGTCAAGTAACCGCTTCTGCGGGACCGCATTTGCGAGAAAGAGAACGCATCTGTGAACTTTGGCTAATTGGCCTGGGACTGCATCTGCAGCCGCACCAGCGGCGCCGCAGAATCGGCGCCGCAGAAGCGAAAGGGAACTATAGGAGCATAAATTCTCTGCAGGTGCGATCGCTGGACCGCAGAAGCGGACATCGCACTTTCGTGCTAGCCTCCGCAGAAGTGTGCTAGCTCCCAGGCCTTCATGACCGCAAAAGCAGCTGGGCTCACGCAGAAGCAGAGCCTCACCTATGCTACAAGATTGCAGGTGCGAAAACACCAAAACTAGACCTATTTAAAACTATGCAGAACATCCGTACCTCGTCCGAATCACACCCGAGGGCACCGGAACCCCATCTAAACACACCAGCAATTTCTGTAACCTAAAATAGACTCGTTTGAGGTCTCAAGTCATAGAAAATAACATCGTAAATGCAAATCGCACCATCAATCGAACTATGAACTTCTAAATCTTCCAACTTTGAAAACTCGTGCCAAAACCAATAAAATTAACCTGGAATGACGCCAAATTTTGCAGACAAGTATCAAATGACAAGATGGAGCTGTTCCAACTCTCAGAATTGCATTCCGACCCCGATGAACAAAAGTCAACTATGGGTCAAACTTCTCTATTTTTCCAAACTTCAACTTTTCCAACTTTCGCCGAATTGCCTTAAATTACTCTACGGACCTCAAATCCAAATCCGGACGCACGCCTAAGTCTAAAATTACCATACGAAGCTGTTAAGATCATCAAAAACTCATTCTGGAGCCGTTTACTCCAAAGTCCAATTTTGGTCAAAAACTCATTCCGAAGCCGTTTGTTATGGCAGATTCATCAAAGGTAACATCTCTCCTGAATATAATTTTCCTTGTCTCTAGACACCATAAATGATATTCTTTGACTCCAGATGTAATCCCTATAAATATAGCTTTCTTTGCTCTCGGATCCAATTTTGACTCTTTCAAATGATAGTATGCAATTGAGCCAAATCATGCAAAAAATTATAATCTTCGGCAAGTTTTTCATACCATTTTTCAAATGGTGTTTTGCCTCCAATAGCGGCAGGTGGTAGACGATTATGAGGTGGCATGCATATATTATTGCCTCAGCCCAAAACTCTTTGCCCAAGCCAGTATTGGATAACATACACCGAACCTTCTCCAGCAAAGTTCGGTTCATACGTTCTGCCACTTCATCATGTTGTGGTGAATTTCTAACGGTGAAATGTCTCAAAATGGCATTATCTTCACAAATATTATTGTAAAGATCATTTTTGTATTCTCCACCGTTGTCTGTGCGAAGGCACTTTATCTTTCGGCCTGTTTGAGTCTCTATCATCGCCTTCAATTTGAGAAAAATTTCCAGCACCTCATCTTTGGTTTTATAGTATACACCCATACTCTCCGAGAAAAGTCATCAATAAAGGTTATAAAATAGTGTTTCCCACCTAATGAAGGTGCTTTGGAAGCACCCCAAATATCAGAGAAAACACAATCCAAAATACCTTTAGTATTATGGAAGTTATTCCAAATTTAACCCTTGTCTATTTCTCCTTGACACAATGCTCGCAAAAATCCAAATTGCAAGTCCTTACTCTTTTAACAATCCTTTATATGATAAAAGTTTTCAAGGATTTTCCTCCAGCATGTCCCAAGCGCATGTGCCATAGCTTGGTTGCTTTTGCCTCCTTGTCATCACTGGATGTCACTGTTGTTGTCCCAATAACTGTACTACCGTGATAGTGGTACATGTTATTATTTCGCCGAATTCCCTTCATTACCACTAGTGTATCGGAGCATATTCTCACTATCCCATTTTCTGCAACGACTTTGAACCCCGTTGACTCTAGGGCTCCTATAGAAATGAGATTTCTTTTCAATTCCGGTATGGAACGAACATCTGTTAATGTTCTGATCAATCCATAATGGTTTCTTAATCAGATTGAACTAATACCATATGCGGTAAGAGGATTGTTATTTGCAGTGTGAATAACTCCATATTCTCCTTCTTGAAATTTCACGAACCAGTCCAGGTTGGGACACATATGATAGCTACAAGTTTAATCCAGCAACCATATGTCAAATTGTTTGAATGGCTCAGTTGTAACTAGCGAGGAATCAGAGTCGTCACAATCAGCTACATTTGAATCCATGACAACTTTCCCATTATTAGGTTTGGCCTTGTTTTTCAACTTTGGACAGTCTTTCTTCCAGTGCCCTTTTTCTTGGCAAAAGGCGCATTCATCTTTGTTGGGTCTGGATCTTGACTTGGATCTTCCCTTCTTCGTTCTAATATGATTTTGAAAACGACCTCTCACGACCAATGCTTCTCCTTCTCCACTCTTTTATTTTTCTCTCTTTCTTTGTTCATAGTTGTACAAGGTAGAACAAACTTCTTAGGGAGATACTTCATCATTCTCATGAAGTAGAGTAGTTTCGAGGTGCTCGTATTCATTGGGAAGTGAACTTAAATAATAGTAAGGCCATATCTCTATCACTAAAAGTCACATCCATATTCTGCAAATCTGTCGCCAACTTATTGAAGTTGTTGATATGATCATTCATTGTAGTACCAGTAACATATGTGAAGCGTAACAGTCTTTTTTTCATGTAAAGTTTATTTTAACTATTTTTCTTCAAGAATTTATCCTCCAATGCATTCACCAATTTACTTGCAGAAATTTCTTTTGTGTATGGATACTTTTGTTCTCTTGTGAGGTAAGATCGAATGATACCACAAGTAACGCGGTTGATAATCTTCCAATCTCCTTCTCCGATGTTATCTGGTTTCTTCTCTTCTATGGCAATATCTAGCCCTTGTTGAAAAAGAACATCAAGAACCTCAGCTTGCCACATCCCGAAATATCCAGATCTGTCAAAAATCTCAACTGCAAATTTCATATTTTATTATTTTCCATTTTTGCTACAGATACTATTTATTTGCTAACAGTACAGAGCACCAAAGTAATTCTTTTCTGATGTGGAAGTTCAGACTATGCTGTAAGCACAAAGCATACTAAGATAGAATCTTGGCTCTGATACCAACTGTTGCGGAAGCCGAATATATAGAGAGTGATTAAATCACAATGACTATATCTAAAGGTGGCTAATAAATAGTAAATGAGACAATAATAAAAAGAACACAAAAAATTAACGAGGTTCAGCAAAATTTAATTTTTGCCTAATCCTCGGACTAACTCAAACTTTATTTCACTCCAAAAATACAAGTGAAATACTACAAGAGAGAAAGAAGATTCAAATGCCTTAGGAGATAAGAAGGCAAGTGAGAGATGTTTACAAATGAACAAAACTCTTGCTATTTATAGAAGAGAAATTGCCTTAATAATATCATGCATGACATCATATTAAGTGTGATCATGCAATGTAAAATGCAAGAAAAAATGCATCTACTAGTTTCTTCCAAAAAAATGGCTTCAAGTGTTCACACTAGTTCACATTAATCTTGTCAAATTCAACTCTATGATCTCTCAATGTTCTCTCCAGCTCAGTTCTACGAGGCGTTGACTATGTACCAATTGTCATAGTATTGCAACAGATTATATTTTATGGGAATCCTAAAGAATGGCTCTTCTCAAATTTCAACGCATGATATGGGTCTTGATCTATATATGAGTCTTCTCCAATGGTTATCTCCCTAAATTGGTTGTTATTGTTAATTTAAATACAGTGCATGTGACGACCAATTTGGTGTTTTCAGATTGACCTTCTTTGGTAGTACTTAAATAATTGCAGTATATTTTATCTTTCACCCTTTCTTCTCACCACATGCAGTGATCCGTATTATAGGGCGAGCAACTCTCTCCCGTAGTGATGCTATAGTCTCCACCCTAACATGTTACGATTGAATTGAAACCTTAGATTTATTTCAATCATTTATGTTTGGTCGGCCATGTGAAGCCTATTCCTTTTTTCTTTTAATAAGTATATTAGACTTCTCTGTTACAAATAAATAAATAAATAAAAATTTGCTTTGAGTGTCAATGTTAGAATGACTTTTCCTAAGACTCAAGATTTATTCAAATATTATATTGCCGCCCCCCACAACCACTTAAACCAGCGTCCTTGGGTTGATCATATTGCAAGAGAAAACTCATTCTCAGTAACACCAAAAAAGTCCTCTCTCTTTCTTTCTCAATACTGTAAGAGTTTATGGATAGGGAGTTGGCTCAGTTCCAAATGGAGGCGATTCTGGGGCCTGACTTAGAGCCATTTGAAACCTTTATTTTAGATCATATGTCGAGGGCCAAGGAAAAATATTTAGAGGCTAAGTCAATGTTCAATTTTTTAAAGCAAAAGGATCCAAAATCCCTTGCTCTTAAGCTAACTGACTTTCTCGGCTCTTCTCATGACGTTGCTTTCCGTGAAGTTTGTGCTGAGCTCCTTCACAAGTTGCTTGCTGATGATAATTCATGATTGCAACGACGACTTGTACACGTAGAATAATCTAAGTGTCTCCACTCAATCCACCATAAAGTTTTTTGTCATTGATTATAGTGAGCAAGAAGTATCAGAATCAGAATTCATCATCCAAGAGCTCCGTGACACCATTTTGTATTTAGCTGTTTCACTTTTTCCAGATAACAACTGGCCTGAGTTAATGCCATTCCTTATGTGCTGCATCACTTCCAGTTCAAACAAGTTAAAAGTGTTAGCTTTCTTGATATATGGGCTAATAGCTGACAGAATAACGGTTGTTTGCTCAGTATGCAATCACAACTCCTTCATACACTGAATGATGATACCGGCCTCGATTTAGATGTGAGGATGGCGGATATGACCACTATGATTTGCTTCATTCAGAGCGTATCGAGCTCAAACGAAAAGGAATGGCTTCAACATCTATCGCCAGGTATGATGAGGACATTCCCACGGTAAGGAGAAGGCTGTTGCAGCGCGAGACGTGTTGGATCTTTTCATAGAGCTGGCGCAGAATGAACCTAACTTCTTTAGGCAACAACTAGTTGTTATTGTGGGTTAAATATTGGAGATAGCAGAGGTTGAGTAATTGGAAGAGGTGACGAGACACTAGGCAGTTGAATTTTGATAACTTTGGTTGAGGCAAGAGAGAGGGCCCCCGGCATGATGAGGAAGTTTCCCTCATTTACTAGCAAATGCTTTGCAATATTATTGAAGTTATTACTAGATATTAAGGATGACTCTGATTGGCATAGTGTAGAGACGGGCATGGGCATACAGGGAAAAGAAACAACTACAAGTTTGGTATGACATGTTTAAACCGGTTTTCTATTGCATTAGGTGGAAAGACTATGGCTCACATTGCCATAGAGTAGCTGGGTAACTACTTAGTTTCCCCTGAGTGGGAGAAACGCCACGCAGATCTCATTACGCTCGCTCAGATAGCTGAAGGTAGCTCAAAGGTAAAAATCTTGTGTCTCATTAGTTAGTGTTTTTATCATGAATATGTTGCGATGATTTTTAGATCAAGCTGCTTTAATTTTTTGCTAGCAAACAGATAGGATTAGTTTAGATTACTCTATCTTCTACTTTAATATTCTTAAGCTATTAACTTGAACCCAAGGTTTCTCTTTATAGGTTATTGTATTGGTCTAAATTTGGCGACTTGATGAAAGAAAATAAACAGGATCGAGGCCGGGGTCGACCACGGCATAATAGCAGGGAGTCGTCCTCAGAAGGATTATTGCCGAAGACGAGCAACTGGAGTAAAGATACAACGGTAGGATAGGCTGAGAAATGGACACATGAAATATTCCTATGAATATTCCTTCTTTTGTACTTTTTAGGGTTTCTTGGGAATATCCCTTATAAATAGGAAGAAATAGAGAACAAAGAGGGGGATCTGGACTTTCTGATAAGAGCACATTGTAAAAGGTTAAGTAGAAAGAATATAGAAAAGTTGTCTTGTTCACTGATTATCTCATTCAAGCACACGTTGTTTAATCTTTGTTTACATGATCCAAAGATTCCTTATCCATCTTCACTTCTCGTCTTTTCGTGTTGCTGTCAGGTGGAAGAACCATCCAAATCATTTAATAATTGGGTGATAGATTCTTTCGTATTACATTTATTTCCATTATATACATTTATTGCATGTTCATGCTACAATATTTATTGGTAATCATTGAGTATAAATCTGCTATTTAAGGCTTTCAAACTCTATTCATCTTGCCAATATCCTACAATATTTGATCTATAATTTATTATATTTAACTAAGATCCACCCTTTATTTCATCATTAATTAGTTTAACAAAAGGCTTAACACTTTTTGGTCAAATAATTTGACATCGTCTGTGGGGAGTTTTCTAGTTAAAGTTTTAGTTCTTCCTAGATTTAAAAAAACAAATAACAACAACATCATCCATCTTTTCCTAGTTTGCACGAACTAATAATGGCAAAAAAAGGAGATGAAAGACTGAAAGCAATAGTAGACGCCACTGCCAACCTCTTGAACAACATCAATGAGACTGACAAAGAAGGCGAAGAGAACACGATGCCGAGTGTTACGCCCAGGCGGAGCGACTCACCTCCCCCTCATGGAAGTGTAACCACTTTACGTGAAAGGGGAGCCTCCACATCCACAGCTGACAAAGCACTACCAGCAATCAAAAAACTACTGGAGACGTGGCTGACGAGCACTCTAAACGACATACTCGACAAACCCGCTACCTAAATAGGACGTCGGTCGATTCATCGAACAACCATATTTGAAGATGCCACCATATTTGAAGATATATGACGGCACGACAAATTTCGAAGATTACATCATTCACTACGTTACATCAGTAAATGGCAACGACCTCTCAAAGGAGCAACTACCATCAGTGTTACTAAAAAAGTTCGACAAGACCTTAACAGGGGGAACCTCAACCCGGTACTAACAATTACCAGCATAATCTATAACAACATTTGAGGAAATGACCAACAAGTTCATCAACGCCCAAGTTGGGGCTAAGAAGGCGGATGCTAGGGTAAATGATATATTCATCGTTAGGCAATCGTGGGCGAGGGACTCAGGGAATTTTTAGCTCGGTTTAACAGAGTAAGAATGAGCTTACCAAATGTATCGGGAGGGATGGCGGTGGCAGCTTTCCAGAATGGGTTGAACAGGAATGGGTCAAGAGCGACAAGAAAGCTATTAAGCAGACTCATGAAATACCCTCCCACCACTTGGGAAGAATTCACAATGCCTACTGTGCCGAGGTGAGAGAACACGAGGACAACCTTAACGGTCCAATCCAACAGTTAACATCGGTCCAAATAGAGCCAAGGAAAGACCGTCAGAATGACGATCGAAGAGATCAGTCAGGTCCACGCCTCAACCAAGACAGGCACTAACCATATGTCAGAATAGTCATCCCACCATCTTCTCGCCATACGGAAGGACCGTCTAGGCCGCATACAGGGACTCAACAGAATGAAAGAGGTATGCCTCTGCTCTTATCTGCTCCCAATTTTTGTTTTTCCCATTCAAAAATAGTGTACGCATTAGAGAAGCTCCGCCCGAAGGTGAAGTGGCCACAGAAGATGAAGTCCGACCCAAGTACCCGAAAATCGAACGTCCTCTATGAATTTCATCATAAGCGAGGTCACAAAACTGAGGACTGCATGGCCCTATGGCAAGAGGTGGTGAACATGCTCCATGAATGGAACCTAATGGAGCTGATGAGCGATCGAGGAAGAGCCAATTTCGATCGCAGACAAGAAAAACACTAAGGCCCACCAAAGTCACCCTCCTCTGCCCGCAGCATTCAAATGATCATCAGTGGAGGCGACGAAGCAGCAATCAACCACGTGAAGTTTACCACCACACACAAACTGAAGCGATCAATCACCCACGAACGGTATGATTACCCCGGAGAAAGTATCTTCTTCAATAAGTCGGATACCAACGGTTTGAATTTTCCTCACTTCGACGCTCTTGTCATTACTTTACGTATTTCATATACCGATGTAAAAATAATAATGGTAGACGATACAAGTGGCGCTTGTATTATTCACTCTCGAGTTCTCGTAGAAATGCAACTCGAGGACAAGATAGTACCACACTGCATTACACTAAAAAGTTTTAACAATGCAGTTGAGCGAACCTTAGGAGAAATAACACTGCCCGTTTGGCCGGAGGTGTCACCCTTGAAATATCATTTCATGTTATAAACCAAGACACAACTTACAATGACATAGTAGGGCGACCTTGGATACATGCCATGAGAGCTATCTCGTCCAGTCTATACCAAATAATTAAGTTCCCTACCCCCTGGGGGATATTCAATATCAGAGGCGAACATCGCACATCCCAAGAGTGCTACCGCATTGCTCAAGATTGTACACACACTCAAAATCTAAAAGGAACAAACTTGGAAGCATAGCATTTATCAAAGTCGGGGTCAGAACTCAACAAACAAAAGGATGTTATAAAGGACCCCGATGTCGTGGAAGCCGCAGGGTCAACGGTAGAAGATTTTGACCCCCTCCAATTAGACAACAACGACAACAGAAAAAAGGCTTAAATAGGCCATAAACTCTCCAAGCCAGGTATATTTCATAAGTTTTTAATTAACAACACCGATCTGTTTGCTTTTTCCCTCACAGATATGCCAGATATCCCGAAAGACGTTGCTACACACAATTAAACATCGATCCCCTTTACCCTCCAGTACGAAAAGAAAGAAGAAAATTCAATGTTGCAATCAATGAAGAAATCAACAATGAGGTGGATAATCTACTCGCTAACGGCTCCATCCGGGAGTCAAAATACCCGCAATGGTCGCCAACGTAGTCATGGTGAAAAAGAAAAATGGGAAGTGGCGAAAGTCCGTGGATTTCACAAACCTAAACAAGGTCTACCCAAAAGACTCCTTTTCCTTGCCTCATATTGATTAGCTTATTGATGCAACAGTAGGGCACGAGTTGTTGAGCTTCTTGGACGCCTACTCAGGTTACAACCAAATCCTCATGGAGGGGGAGGACCAGGAAAAGACTACTTTCATCACCCATCAAGGAACGTACTGTTATAGAGTCATTCCTTTCATGTTAAAGAATGTTGGGGTGACTTATCAAAGGTTCTTCACCAAGAGGTTTAAGGACAAACTTGGAAAAATAATGGAAGTTTACACAGATTACATGTTGGTCAAATCAAAAAGGAAGGAAGACCACATCGACCACCTGAAAGAGGCCTTCTATATACTAAGGCAATACAACATGAAGTTGAACCCCAAAAAATGTGCTTTCCGCGTAATTTCGGGCAAGTTCCTTGGCTTTTTGGTGTCACAAAGAGGCGTCGAGGTCAACCTCGACCAAATAAAGGCCATCGAGGAAATACCTGAAGCATTAACCAGCAAGAAATAAGTGCAAAAAGTTGACAAGATGGATAGCTGCCCTATCGAGGTTTATCTCACGATCCTCCGACATATGCCACAAATTCATAAACGTGCTAAAAAAGGGCAACAGGATCCAGTGGAATGCAGAATGTATCGAGGCTCTAAGACAACTAAAGTTGTACTTGTCCTCGCCCCCACTACTATCCAAAGCAGAACTCGGTGAACGCCTCCTAATATACTTAGCCGTATCAGAGGTCGCAGTAAGTGCAGTATTGGTCCATGAAGATAAAGGTATGCAATCTCCAATCTATTATATTGGCAAAACTCTGGTCGACACCGAAACGAGGTACCTTCACCTCAAAAAATTGGCCTTGGCGTTGGTTATAGCTTCACCAAAGCTTAGACCCTATTTTCAATGCCACCACATATCGGTGGTAACGACATTTCCCCTACAAAGCATCCTACATAAACCCGAACTATCGGGGAGATTGGACAAGTGGGCCATATAATTGAGCGAGCAAGATATAACATATCAGCCGCGAACAATAATAAAATCGCAAGTACTCGCCGACTTGGTCGCTGATTTCAGTGCCAAAATAATGATTGAGGTCGAGCAAGAAACTTCTCGTACCTCACCCAGTCTACCCGACCTACGGGTCCTATACACCAACGACACATCCAACACATTAGGATCTGGACTGGGACTCATACTCGAGGTCCCAACAGGTGAAGTCATCCGCTAATCCATACGGTGCCCTAATATGACTAACATTGAGGCCGAGTATGAGGCTGTAATTACAAGATTAAAGCTAGATCTCAAATATGGAGCGCGACGAGACGTCCTCAGATGCGACTCACAACTCATTGTCAACCAAGTCACAGGGACTTTCCAAATCAAAGAGCAGAGGCTACAAAGGTACCAGGAAGATATTCATAAACTGCTACCAGAATTTGACGAATGTCGACTCAATCAGATAAATCAAACATAAAACATTGAGGCATACAGTATTGCCAAGTTAGCAGCGGCCACCAAAAAATTACAAAAGAAAACGTGGTCACCTTCCTCCACTCGCCAATAGACCAAATTGAGGTACACTCTGTAAATTTGACTTGGGACTGGCGCAACCGTATTATGACATAGTTGCAGGAGGGAGTACTCCCATCAGACCAAAAGGAAGCCAAAAAACTTTGAATGCAGGAGGCAAGGTGTAGCATCATTAACCACGATCTATACAAAAGAACGTTTGGAGGCCCCCTAGAAAAATGCCTAGGGACAAACCAAACAAGACGCGTCCTCAAGGAAGTACACAAAGGCCACTATTGTGCCTATACCGGCAACCAGGTCCTTATCAGATGCCTCATTCGAGCAGGATATTATTGTCCCACAGTGAAGAAGGAAGCCGCCGACTACATCAAGAAGCGCGAACAATGCCAGAAATATGCTCCTATGATACACTAAGTGGGCGAACACCTCCATTCTGTTACATCGTCGTGGCCATTCGTCAAATGGGGAATGGACATCGTTGGACCCCTCCCAGCAGGGCGAGCTAATAAATGATTTCTTTTGGTTTTAACTGACTAATTTTTCAAATGGGTAGAAGCAGGTGCATTCCCCCAAATACGCGAACAGGAAGTTATCATATTCATATTGAGAAATATCATATGCCGCTTTGGCATCCCCAAAGAAATCAGCTATGACAACAGAACCCAATGTATTGAAAAGAAGACCGCCGAATTCTTCGAAAAATGGCACATCAAGCGAATACTCTCGTTGCCATATTGTCCTACTGGTAATGGCCAGGCCAAATCCTCCAACAAAATAATACTAAATATCTTGAATAAAAAGCTTGAGGATGCCAAGGGACTATGGCCGGAATTACTACTAGAAGTTATATGGGCATACCGCACCATGCCATAAACAAACACAGGAGAAACGCCATATTCACTAGTCTACGGGACTGACGCTATGATACCAGTCGAGGTCGGGGAACCTGGTTTGAGATACTCCAATAAAAGCGGACCAAGCAATGATGAGAATAGGAAACAAGACCTTGACGAAGCAGAGGAGCAAAGAGAAATGGCTTACATAAGAATGGTAGCCCAAAAACAACAAACAAAAAGGGTACTACAACAAAAAAGCCAAAGTACGACCACTCAAAGTCGAAGACTATGTACTCAAGGCCAAAACACAGGCAAGCAAAGATTCAAGAGAAGGAAAAATAGGAACCAATTGGGACGGGCCATACAAAATCACGGCAGCAACAAACAAAGGATCATTCCAACTAGAAACAATGGAGGGAAAGCTACTTCAGAACAATTGGAACGTCGCCCACCTCAAATACTTCAACTTGTGAAAACGGACGCTCTCCAAGTCATACTCCATTTCCACTCACCCGGGTTTTATCCCAATTGGGTTTTCTCGGGGAGGTTTTTAATGAGGCAAAGAAGGGGATGTCTCGAAGTTCAAGTATAATTCATCACCCCGCCCGTCGACTACTTCTCCAAGCCGAACGATGAAAGGACTAGGTACACGGGAACTTATCCAATATATGTATGAAATAAACAGAAAGATGTAATATTCTCCAATGAATGAAATAAAGCAGCATCTTTACTCTCCACCAAGTCTTTTTACACCTTACATTCGACCTCGCTCGAATTGCTTTACTTTTGACCTCACTCAAATTACTTTACATTCATCCTAGCTCGAATTACTTTACTTTCGACCTCGCCCAAATTACTTTATATTTGATCTCGCTCGAATTACTTTATATTCGACCTCGCTCGAATTACTTTATATTCGACCTCACTCGAATTATTCGACATTTGAACTCGCTCGATTAATTGACATTCGATCGACCTCCTCGAATTACTTTACATTCGACCTTGCTCGAATTACTTTACATTCGACCTCACTCAAATTATTCGACGTTCAACCTCGCTCGAATCACTTTACATTCGACCTCGCTCAAATTACTTTACATTCGACCTCGCTCGAATTACTTTACATTCGACCTCACTAGAATTACTTTACATTTGACCTCACTCGAACTACTTAATATTTGACCTCGCTCGAATTATGCAATGTTCGACCGCGTCCAACCTCGATCTCATTAAAAAATTAGGGACTTTCCCACATTGCAAAAAGAAAAGAGAATGGAAATCAAGAAATGCATAGGAAAAAGGGAACTGTTCCATTTCACTGTCGAATTACAATACTTTTTACAAAGGTCTCAAAGACGCCCTCACAAAAATAGCAAATAAAAACAAAAACTAAGTACAACAGCTTCACACCACATCATCCCCATCGGCGTACTCTTCATCATACAAAGGATCAAAAGCGAGCCTATCCGCGTCGTCATCATTCTCATCCCCACTAGTCATACCAAGGGTGTAACCACAAGCTTCATGGGCTGCATGTGCCTTGACACGGATGCCCTCAAGTTTTGCTTCAGAAACTTTCCCGACGACCTTTAAAGACTTATAAATGTAAAGTTGATCCTCACGTGAACCCACATCTCATACAACTCCTGTGGCACACCGGGATCACTAGAAGTATGAGACATAGACGGCTGTGACTGCTGTCGTACCTCCTCGTCCTTCAATACAATGACCTGCTCATTCAACCCAGACAACTTCGCCTCCAAACCCTGGATCCGTTCTTCTAACCTCTCCACCTTAAGCGCAATGTCTCCACATTATTATCCCGCTCGAACCTACAAACGTTGGGGCATTTTCTAAGGCTGCCGCTTCAGCCATAGCGACCATTTTGCCTTTCTCGGCGTGGCTTGATTCCTCAACCTTGGCGCTCAGCTCGCCCCTTAGATCGATAGACATTGCCTTCCTCTGCCCGAGTTCAATCGTTAAGGATACCACCTGTGTTTGAAGGTCCGCATTCTCAGCCATCACCCCTTGCTCACCTCGAGCTCGTCCTCCTTGGCCTTTAGAGTTGCCTCAAGCTGCCTGCACCTGATGGACCTCATTATCTCATCATCCCTATCCCTTAGATCTTCATATTTCTTCATCAACTCATAATCTTTCTATTTAAGCCCATCACTAAGCGACTAAAATTCACTATCCTGGTTAAGAAAGTCGACTAGCGTTCGGTGCTTAGTACGGTACTCCTTATATTTGGAGGTCATCTTCTTAAAAATGGTCTTCCTCCGCTCCTCCCGCCGGTCATGTTCGATCCCCATGATAAGAGTCTGACATGCAGAAGAAAGGAGTCAGTATAAGCAAATTACACATGCAAAACAAATCTTAACATTAAAAATCACTTACTCGTAGAGCCATGCCGTATATACCCAACGATAACTCCACATCATTCATCGCCTGTAGCACCGTGTTCTCAAAATCCGCGCATAGGGGAGTGGCCGACACCGCTCGTTCTGAGTTGGCCAAGAGGTCGTAGTCCACGGGAATGACTATGTGCTGGTTAGGACCCTCCATCCTTACCTCCACATGAGTATTCCTCTCCAGAAAGACTCGTACCTCCTTAGGGTCGACGTCCGAACCAGAGTTGTAGTCCCCTTCGGGGACCACCCTACTTCTCTTGGCCGCCAATGATGCACCACCTTCTGCGTCCCATGTAAGCTCTCCACTACCACGAACCACCTCAACCCCAGAGGGCCCCCTCTCCACAACAAAATTTGCCATGAGAACGGTCCCTACGTTGGTGCAAGCATAGATTTTGCTTCCAAAACAATGAATTTTTCCAGCTCGACTACAGCTACGACGGCCTTACCAGTCTCCACCCTTCGTCTTTTACTTTACGGTAATTCCTCACCATTAGATGGCTCGTATAAGATAATAGATGGGATGGGAAGAGATCTCATGCCACACAATAACATTTTGAGGGGTGGAATATCTTATTGACGGAGCTTGATTACGACATCATCGAGTAGACTCGGCTAAAGAAAATTGCATCCCAGCCGATGCGATGTCTTGGCGAAATGCAAGCACTGTAGCTTTCTTCTTGGAAACGTGCCGACCTGGCACCAAAAGGAGGTCACTTCAAAGAGTAATGTTGAACAACAATGTCACGACCCAATTTAGGATCATGACCGGCACTTAGGAGCAAATGCCCCCAAGTAAGCCTCATCGGTATTTTACAGAAAATCGGGCAGAGTTTCCCCTATTTTTGTACTATCCCAAAAATTTTCCTGTCTCAAATCAACAACCAAACATCCTAATATCATACCAAATAATCGACAACTTATCAATCAACTCCACCATTATTAATCAACCCACTAATAACCAGAAATACTAATTTATCTCCAACTTTGATAATAAAGAATGATACTCAACATAAGACTATAATAATAAAATCTTACTCATGATAATAAAATAGTGATTATGGGGCGACTCTAAGAGTTCAAAGAAAAGACCATAACAATAAATAAAATCTCTGCCCACGCGAAGAAGTGCGAGGCTAACGAAGAACTATCAACCTATGTGCTCTAATTAACGAAATCCTCGCCTACGTCAACAGTTGTCTCTGTAAAAAAAAATTTGTGGGGAATGAGTCGCTAGCTCAATGAGTAATAATACTTAACCACAACCGTTTTTATTGGGGCAAGTCAGAAAACATGCATCTCAAATAGAATTTAATATAAAAATGCCCTTTCAGAAATAATAAATAAATTTCAGTCTCATCATGCTTTTCTTGTAGTATAATACAATTAACAATTCAGTAATAAGCTCGGTAACCACTATATAATATCAATATTCACATTTGGGGAGGTTTCAATGAACGAATCATGTAATCGGTATAATTGTGGACTTCTTTGCAAGAAGTCAAATATAACGGTAGTCCCTACCCGAGGGAAATCGGTAACGGTATGCTAGTTCCACCTTCTCACTAGCGTGGGCTATAATGGTAATTAGTAATTATAAGGTGAACCAGGTCTAACGAACCCGCCGTTAGCTACGGGATCCTTTACTCCCATTTATACTTGTCTCTATAATCCGTATATACTCGTAGAAAATATTTTAAATCAATATAGGGCATTTTAGTTCTTACCAAATCATGTAATTTCATTTCAATAATGGTAAATCTTATCTCAAGTAACGGTAAATCATATTCAGTAACAATGAGAATATTCAAAATAACTATAATCATCTCAAACGAAAATGTGGTATCATATCAAGTAAAGGACTTATGCCACATGCAACTCAAAATTATCTGTAACATATTCATATTACAAATCATGTGTAAATCTTGCAAGTTATGAAAACACAAATTTCGATAAGATTACTATTCACAGTACTCGTGCCGAAATACCAAATGTTTCACATCGAGCAATTTGTACAATTTCCTCATGTATAATTACATAATATCGATCTCATGTTAACTTTCATGTTTAGGGCTAATTCATAGCTAATTTAGAATACCCAATTCTTGATGTTTCATGATTGACTCTTAATTCGCCGAATTATATTTACTCACATATGAGTAATTACTAATTTATCAACTCCAACCTATTCATATAATTTATTAACCAAATTTCATAAAGTTCTATTGATTCTTTAGGAAGAAAATTCTCAATTGTGTGAATGAACTAGTGTAATTTTTATTACTCTGTAGAATCTTCCAATCATGAGAGTTGAAATTAAAATCTACTAGAAGAAAAAGTTCAAGAAATACTCGTAAGACACAATTAGTGCTTAAGATTCTCAACAGTTGTAGCTATGGTTCCAACGTACTGCGCCAACTTCTTCCTCCGTCTTTTATCTTTTCTTTCTTTCTTCCCTGTTGGTTTGTCATTTTTCCAATTCCTTTTTAGCTTTTGTTGGTGTTTTAAAGCAGAAAACCCTTTTCCCTTTTTCCCCTTCCCCCTTTTCCCTTTCGTCCTTTTGATTTTGCCACAGAATGGGCTTCGGCCTTTTTTATTGAATCGTTATCATTTTAATTTATTTTTTATTTGTTAAATGACCAATTTGGCCTTTTTTGAAATTTATGGGATATTACTTCCTCCATAACTTATAAAATTTGGTCCACGAATTTAACTCAAGTACGTACCTATAGACTAAAACAAATGGGAGTACTTAACTTGCACATTGTCCTCTATTTCCCAAGTAGCTTCTTCAATTATATGATTTCGCCATAAGACTTTCATGAACTCAATTTCTTTTGACCGTAGCTTTCTTACTTGCCTATCAATAATAGCCATCGGTTCCTCCTTGTAAGACAACTTCTCATCAAGCAGTATAGCAAGTGCTTCAAGCACCTGAGATGAGTCTGATATACATTTCTTTAGCATTGAGACATGAAAAACTAGATAAATAAAGGATAACTCAGGAGGAAGTGCCAAACGATAAGCCACCGCTCCCACTCGGTCTAGTATCTCATACAGTCCTATAAACCTGGGGCTTATCTTGTCTCTTTTCCAAAATAGCATCACACCTTTCATAGGAGTGACTCGTAGGAACACTTTGTCCCCAGTTATGAACACTAAATCTCTTCTTCTGTCAACCACATAAGATTTTTGTCTGCTTTGAGCTGTAAGCAATCTCTTTCTGATCAACTGAGCTTTGTCCATAGCTTCTAGTACTAAGTCAGATCCCAATAAGTTAGTCTCACCAGCTTCAAACCACCCGATAGGAGGACGGCATCTTCTAACATACAATTCTTCGTACGGTTCCATTTGAATACTGGATTGGAAGCTATTGTTGTAAGCAAATTTAGCTAAAGGTAGATAAGCGTCCCAACTACCTCCAAACTCAAGAATGCAAGCTCTCAACATATCCTCCAAGTTCTGTATAGTACGTTCAGACTGCTCGTCTATCTGTGCATGAAATGTAGTGCTAAGATCTACTCGTGTAACCAATGCTTCTTGAAAAGATTTCCAAAAGCGTGAAGTGAACTATAATCCCCTATCAGAGATGATGGGTACTGGAACTCTGTGAAGTCAGAAAATTTCGTTCATAAATATCGGTGCATACCTCACTCCACCATAGGTAGTATTCACTGGCAAAAAGTGTGATGATTTTGTCAATCGATCTATAATCACCAATACTGAGTCATAACATATAAGCGTTCTTGGTAGCCCAGTGACAAAATCCATAGTAATTCTTTCCCATTTCCACTCTAGAATCTCAATTTGTTGTAATAGTCTTGTGGGTCATTGATGCTCGGCCTTGACCTGCTGACAAGTCAAACAATTAGAAACAAAGTTAGCAACATCTTCCTCATACCTTCCCACCAAAAAAATTACTTCAGGTAATGGTACATTTTTGTGGATCTAGGATGTATAGTGTATTTAGAGTTGTGGGCTTCTTCAAGAATAGCGTGTCTCAACCCATCTACCTTTGCTACAGATAGCCTATTGCTCATTCGAAGAACGCCATCACTTTCAACCATCATATCCTTGCTTTTACCAGCTAAGGCCTCATCTCTATATTTGCATAATTGTTCATCCTCATATTGGGTGGCCTTAATGCGCTCAACTAATAAAGACTTAGCCTGAGCACAAGCTAACAATGCCTCTTAATTTTCGACACTAAATCTGATACCTGTATCTTTTAGTCTCTGAATATCTTTGGCCAAAAGTCTCTTTGTAGGAGCTATATGTGCCAAACTCCCCATAGATTTTCTACTCAATGCATCAACCACCATATTGGCTTTTCCAGGATGATACAAAATAGAACAACGTCTTTGAGTAGTTCCATCCAGCGACACTACCGAAGATTCAGATCTCTCTACTGAAAGATATACTTCAAATTTTTATGGTCAATATAAATCTCACAAATTTTGCCATATAGGTAATGCCTCCAAATTTTTAGAGCAAATACCACTACAGCTATCTCCAAATCATGTGTAGGATAGTTTTTCTCGTATTTTTTCAATTGTCTCGAAGCATAAGCAATAACGCGACCATTTTGCATGAGAACACATCCTAATCCCACCCTCGATGCGTCAATGAACACCATAAATCCTCTAGAACCTGATGGTAAGGCTAATATTTGTGCAGTTGTCAGACAACACATTTTGAGTTTCTGAAAGCTCTACTCATATTGTTCCGTCCACTGAAACTTTGCATTTTTCTATGTTAGCTTGGTTAGTGACGCTGCTATTCTGGAACAATCCTACACAAAATGTCGGTAATAGCCTGGTAAGCCTAAAAAGCTGCGAATATCTGTAGGAGAAGTAGGCCTGGGCCATTTCTGCACAGCTTCTGTCTTCTTAGGATCTACCATAATTCCACCTTTGGAAACAATATTCCCCAGAAATAATACCGAGTCTAGCCAGAATTCACACTTCGAGAACTTAGCATAAAGCCGATGTTCTCGTAATGTCTGCAACACAGTCCTGAGATGATCTTTTTGTTCTTCTCGGATACGAGGACATATCAGGATATTATCAATAAATACTATTACAAATCTATCCAGAAATGGCTTGAACAACCTATTCATTAAATCCATGAATGTCATTGGAGCATTATTCAGTCTGAAAGGCATCACAAGAAACTCATAGTGCCCTTATCGAGTTCTGAAAGCAGTCTTAGAAATATCTTTATTTGATTCTAAGTTGATGATAACCAGAACGGAGGTCCATCTTTGAAAAGTGGGCAGCTCCTTGTAACTGATCAAACATGTCATCTATACGAGGAAAAGGATATTTATTGTGTATTGTTATCTTGTTCAACTACCGGTAGTCAATGCACATTCTCAGGGATCCGTCTTTCTTCTTTAAGAATAGTACTGGTGCACCCGATAGTGATACACCAGGTCTAATAAAACCCTTATCTCACAAATCCTGTAACTGTTGCTTTATCTCCCTCAACTCTGCTGGTGCCATTCAATATGGGGGCATCGATATGGGCTATGTGTCAGGTAGCAAATCAATACCAAAGTCTATTTCTCGTACTGGAGGCAATCCTGGTAAATCCTTAGGAAATACATCAGAAAATTCTCTCACTACTGGTACATTTTCTATACTAACTGTTTCCTTTCTTGTGTCATTTACAATAGCTAAGAGACCCAAGCAACCTTTCTTCAGAAGTCGTTGAGCTTTCATAAAAGATACAACTTTGCAAATCTCTAGAACCTGAATCCCTCTTAGAATAAACCTGGGTTCATTTGGTATCTCAAACTTAACTATCTTTGCATGACAATCTACCATAGCATAGCAAGAAGATAGCCAATCCATTCCCATCAGCATGTCAAAGTTAATCATATCAAGTACAATAAGGTCAGCTAGAGTATTTCTACCCTCAACCCGAATCTAACAAGCACGATACACGTATTAAGCTAATAGAGACTCTCCAACAAGAGTAGCAACTAGAAAGGGATCATTCAATAGCTCAGGCTGTCTACTAAACCTCAAAGCAAAGTACGAGAACACATAGGAGTGAGTAGATCCCGGATCAATCAATGCAAAGTGCATCAAATGAACAGACAGAAAGAATACCTTTAATCACATCATTCGAGGCATGAGCATCCTGTCTAGCAAATGCAAAAACTCTCGCCTGAACTCTATCATCATTTACTTGTCCTTGATTCACAGTAGCATGGTCTCCAGTACCTCGACCTCTATTTCCTGTACCTGTAGCACCTGAAGTATTACGAGTAGTCTGAGTCAGTGCAACTGACTAAATAGAAGCCTAGTTGAAATTTTTTGGAGGCTGAGGGCAATCCCTCAAGTGATGTCCCAACTGGCTACACCAAAAGAACTCTCCAGTTAGAACACGACATTGGCCCAAATATGATCTACCACAGGTCTGGTAGAATGGAGTAGTGGCATATATCTGCCCAAAATTACGGTGTCCAGATGCTGACGGTCCCCTAGTACCCTGTCTATAATGTGGCCTATATGTGGACTGTGAAGACAAATGTGTCGCTGTTTGAGAACACTGTTGTTGTTGTCCCTGATTTCCTACTCTTCGATTTTCACTAAAACCGCCACCGAAAGACCCTCATGTCTTGTCCTTCTTACGTAAATCGCTAGATGCACACTCATCATGTCTCTTGTTTTCAATATTTCTACCAAGGCCGACTACATCAGAGTAGGATAAAGTCTTCATCTATGGGGCTACTACAGTGTATAGACGACCAACCAATCCATCAACGAACCTCTAAACTCGAGCTTCTTCGGTAGGCACTAAGTAAGAAGCATATATAGCCAGCTTATAAAACTTTGTGTTATATGTTGACACATCCATATCTGGAGTCTGAACCAATCTCTCAAACTCTAGCATATTTTTGCATTAGGCTGTCTGGAAGAAAATGATTCTTGAACAACTTAGTGAACTCGTCCCATATCAGTGGTGTTGCTCCTGCTGACCTTCCTAGCAATACAGTTTCATACCATATGTTGGCCATATCCTCTAGTTTGTATGCTACGAGATCCACGGCTCTCTCACTAGAATATCCAAGAGCACGTTGTCACACCTCCTTTTTACCTTTATTATAGGGCTTTACTACACCCCGGGAAGAGATATAGTAATAAAGGAGTTTTTCAATTTTAAGGACAATCGAAACGGGATTCGTTTTTATTTAAGAAATCAGAGTCGCCACTTGGGAGATTTATGGTGTCCCAAGTCACCATTTTTTGAATCCCGAATCGAGGAAGGGTTTGACTCTGTTTAACAGTCGCGAACCAGAAATTCGAGTAAGGAATTCTGTTAACTCGGGAGAAGGTGTTAGGCATTCCCGAGTTCCGTGGTTCTAGCACGGTCGCTCAACTGTCATACTTGGCTAAAATATTAATTTTTTGATATATGTTATCCTATTTGTGCATTTTTAGAATTAATTACTGCTTTTGTCAATTATTTTATTTAAGAAAGTGAACGTCGTTTAAGAACGTATTTTCGGATCACGTCACATGAAATGCACCCGGATCCTCAATATATTCTTATTCAATGTTTTAGGATTTGGATTTAGGTCGCATGAAATGCACACCCGAGTTTAGGAATGTAATTTTTTTAAAATCGCATCTAAAGAGACTAACGTGTTATTATCTTTTGGGAAGACAGTGAAATTTGCTAAACGGTCCGTCCCGTATCTCTAAGTATTTTCAATTAAGTAATTAATGAGGGCCCCGCAATTGTGTATTTTTATTTTGCGGGGCTCATCTCATTATATTTATTAAGGCCAAGCTAACATATCTAAATTGTCTATTTTTTGTTTTGTCACTAAAGTCCAATTAATCCATGAATATAAATTCGAACTCCCAATTCAAGTCCGAACTCAAACAAAAGTGGATACCTTTTAGCTTGAGCCCGCTACCTAATTAGAAGTCCAATTTTTATAATCGTGAATTAATTCCCTATATTTTAACATTATTTGGGAACCATTATACTTCTAGCCAATTCAAACTTGTTTAACAAGGATAAACTAATTACAAATTCTAGCCCAGATATCCCGGACCAGACTAGTACCGAAAAGGGCTTTTGGTTTGTTGAAAGTCATGGGCCTTAAATTGGCAGAATTCGAACAAGAAAACATATTTGCGTAAAGATCGAACCAATATCATAGACTCACAGAAAAGAAAAGAAATAAAGGAACAAACTTCTCCAAGTCATTCGAACTTCTCCATAGCTCAATTCAAAGAGGAAATCAAACGAAACTTTCTGAAAATTGTACTTTAAGGCATGTAAAAAA
>MU762907.1:0-76428 GCA_026770625.1 Nicotiana glauca
TATATATCATCAAAACAACATAAAAATGTGATTATTTAGGGCGTGATTATAGTCAAATTCACCTATTATCAATGACCAGATGACATTATATACGCGTATATATGTATGTATGTATGTGTGTATATATATATATATAAGATATGGGAATGGTTACGGCATTATATACACACCACCACCTGATCAGCTGGTATACGTTGATGATTTTGCCCATAGTAGCCAAGATGATATGATGGGATGCCCTTATAGGCTGATGATATTATGAAACATGTACCTATGCACGACATGACATTCATACGCATATGCATGACAGTACAACTATTTCATGATTTACAAAGTTATCCAGACTTACAGGTGGAGTCATTTACTCTATATGTCCTCCATGTCTGTTATATAGTTATTTATATGCCTTACATACGCGGTACATTATTCGTACTGACGTCCCTTTTGCCTAGGATGCTGCGTTTCATGCCTGCAGCTCCTGATAGATAGGTCGAGATCCCTCTAAATGGGCGACCAGCTCAGCGGAAGATGTTGGTGCACTCCATTTGCTTCGGAGTTGCTTGTTTGGTTAGTATAATTAGACGTGTATTGTTTGGTATGGAGGGACTCTGTTCAGACCTTTATGAAAATTATGTATTCTTAGAGGCTTGTAGACAGATGTCATGTATGTAAAAAATTGGATGGCCTTGTCGGCTCATGTTTAGTACACGAGTAGTTATTTGGTCTTATAGGCCCGTACTTCATATGTCTAAGATTGCATTCCCTCATACTTTACTCCAGTTCATTTACCTATGATAGAATGATATGAAAGATACATTACGTTGGTACTCAGTTAAGCAAGGTACCGGGTGCCTGTCACAGCCCATCGGTTTGGGTCGTGACAAAAGTGGTATCAGAGCAATTCTATCCTATGGACTTTACAAGCCGTGTCTAGTAGAGTTTTGTTTATGGGTGTGTCGTGCACCACACTTATAAGCAGGAGGCTACATGACATTTAGGACTGTTACTCTTTCTTCTTACTCTAGATAGTGTGGTAGAGCTCACTTATAAGAATTCAATTTCCAAAATTCTATTTTATTCGTAATAAGACAATACCTACATCCGGAAAGAAGGATGGAAAGAGAGATAGTTGTGGAAGAGCTGAGTTAGAGGAATTCGATTTTTGTATGATGCCTATGATAAGTAAATGTGAGGTCTTTAGTAGATCATGTGTGTACTGAAAGGTGTAAGCTCTTGATAAGAAGCCTTAAGGCAAGAATGTCTATCCACATTTATGATGAAAGATAATGAGAGATTAAGAAGATAAATACAAGTTTCAACAAGCAAAATAAGCAAGACGAAGAAGGGTACGAGGTGCAAAGTTAATGAAGGTTAACAATGTTTATAATTCAGGCAAAGGAACATAAGCTTTTTGAGTTATATTCAACAGTAACAAGAGGTATATATGTACAATTTGTCACACCCATTTCAGTTATGCCTTGTGGGGGCTAACAGGTATAGTTAAAAGAAGGACGGGATATCAAGATCCGGCTGGGGTTAGGGTAACCCAAATTGGTGAATGGATTGCTTGTATTAGTTGACATTGCCGAAGGATATTGCAAATGTGCTAATAGATCTCCTTGTGAGACACCAAGATAGTGCACTCTAGACCTCTAGATTATTACAATTAGATGTGAATATTAGCATGATAAAAGAAATCAGATGATAGGCACTGAAAGCCTGGAAGGGATAAATATCACCTTAGTGTGACTCTCGTCCATAGTATAGCAAGGACGTTGAGCAAACTGAAGAGCCGATGAATGAAGCAAGGAGAGCTAAAAGAGAAAGAATATCGTGTTGAAGTTTTTCACAAGAAAAGGGATATGCAGAAATATTAGCAGAATAATGAGAAGAGAGATAAGGAAGCATTATGAATAAGATTTGACACATGGATAACAATGGTCAGAAAAAAAAGATGATAATATTACGTAGTCTAGTTAAGTGAATAAAGAGACGAGAGGTGACATGCCTTAGGACAACAAAAGATCATATTCCATAGAGTTATATCCAATAAGTTCGTGACTCTAACGTGATTACCAGAAGGGAGAATTAAATCCCAGAATATTAGAAATCAGTATGGGCCGGTGAATAAGATAAACTAAACATGAATTAGGGACTGAGTGATTTGATAACGGTCGGCATCATGAGAATTTCAGATTGCTTTTCGGCGATAGTAGAATGGAAAACAGAAGAAGATTCATGAGAAATTCAGAGAATGGTCATTTAGGAAGACGCTTACCTAAAGCAAGCAATGTGAGAAAAGTTAAGTTTAAGCGATTGTATGCGCCAGTTACACTAAATGTCACCATCACGAGTGAGGGATTTTGTTATCCTTGGTACAAAAGGATTACCTCAAGTGAGTAAGGTTCATCGATAATGTGAAAGGACGCCAAAGATAAAGAGGAAAAACATCTAGAGGCGGGTTGTCATAGCTCCAAGTCTTAATACTCCCCTAAAGAGGGGAATATGGAATGATAAAGGAAGAATGCGAAAAATGAGAAAGGGATGAGATGGCACTTATCCAAATGTTATAGATATGTTATGATTCCAAGACGTTATGTAAGCACAAAGTCAAAAAAGGAAAGTAAGGGTTCCTGCCCGGGATGTTATTGATAGATAAGAAGCCAACACATGAGGTAAGTTAAGACAAGGAAATAACCCAAGAAAGATTACGCAAAATATGGATATGAGAATGGGGCGACGAGTAATTAGTAATTGATTTAGGAAGAGCCTAGTCATGACTAGACAAGAAGTTACGGACAAATCAGCAGATCATGCAAGATGAATGTAGTAAAACCCAACATAGAGAATTCAGCCTCGTAGTAATATCATTATAATACTTGAGCTATATTCAAATAGGAGTCGAGATAGTTAAAGGTATCATATGAGTGTTACGGGAATAAATGAAAGTGCCATTAAGAAGGCAATCAAAATGTCAGTTCAGAAGCAACCCTACAAGCACAAGGGTACGGAGGTAAGCAACTATGGATAATTATAGGCAAGGAAGGGCATTAAAAGGTCTGTAATAAGCTCACAACTTTGCGAGGGTCAAGGGTTCTCCCTAAGTACTACAACGAAAGACTAGCTGAGGAAATAAGGAAGAAGGCTTCAACTTAAGCACAACGACCTAAAGAGGAAATAGTCATGTAACAACATTATAAGCACTCCAAAGGAAAGTGGCACCTACCGTGACTAATGAACGGGAAGAAAAATTAAAAGTAATATTCGAGATTATATAAGTTGCATGATAACTCCGGCATGTGTGGGTACTAAGGTGAGCTAAGTATGGACGCAATAACGGGGTAGAAAGTCCAGGAAAAGTAATAGCTTACGTTTAAAGAAAGCTAAAAGGGAACAAAAGAAATTATTCGATCAATGATCTAGAGTTTGTTACGTTATGAACGCACTTAAGGGTTAGGAGTTTTATACACACATCATATACAGTCGTAGAAGATTCTAGTATACATTAAAAGAAAGAATTGAGCCCTGGTCTTAAACGAAAGATTAAATTATTAAAGGATTGTATCATGCATATTCCTCAGCGCCCATGAAAGGCTAAACAGAATAGATAATACCAGGAACCACAGATCGAAATATAGCTTAAGCCAACATAAAGGCCGATTAGAAGAAGGACGAAACTAAAGAGTTACATCACTCAATTAAATCAGTAGGTTGATTATTAGACCCAGAAAAATAGAAACATTGTGATCGAGAACATTGCAAGGTCTCCCTTAAAATCAGAGGTACGAGAGATAGTACAACAACCATAGTCTATAACGGCTTTATAATAAAGCTAATTAAAAAAAGAAGAAGTAAGTAACAGCCTCATAAGAAATCAGTATGAAGCTCCCACAGGAGTGTAGTATTATAATAGAGCTTCAAGTTGTGGTGTGAATCACACCTATGTGGAACGGAGGTTATAAAAGAGATAGAAGATATGATGCGAGATTTTAAGTAAGGTAAAGTTGAACAACGTACTAGATACTCAAATGCAGAAAGTTGTGAATAGTCCATACTTTGGATAGAAGGCTAGAAGTGCGGAGATCTAATAATCAGAAATGATAGCGGCATGTCTTCCGGCCTATGGTTTCTAAGTACTGAGAAATATAGTTAAGAAGGTAGAGCGGGGTTAGAGACGATGTGATGTCTTGCTTGACATTCCAGAATAACATAAGGAAATGTATGGTTCAAGCAAGTTGAAGGAAAGTTGCGAGTAGTATAAATGAATATGTATAGGTCGCAAGCTAAAGTATGGTAGAGTGACAAATTTTAAAAAAAACATGAGTAACGATAAGGAAAGGCAAGTGAAAAGGTGACAAGAATGGATAAGTCCTCGGTATTAAGTTCATGGAAACAAGGGAGATAATGTTTTCTCTAAGTTATTGAAAGTTCAGTATAGCCTGAATGAACTCAAAGGAGTCTAAGATTAATTGCATTTAGAAAGAATGAAATACTGACCTGGTAATAAATGAGGGTGTAATTGTGATAGATAAAGGATGACGTTTGGGCTTTCGGTTGAATAATGATTTGAAAAAATAAAGAGTAGAAGAGAAGGAGAAAAGATTTCACTAACGACACGATATTAGGATACCCACATAAGGTGAATTACATTAAGACACTATGAAATACGATTATGGAAATCATTCAAATATTCCTCAATGCAACGTAAGCCCTAGCGGAAATGTATTGCGTAAGAAGTTTCAAGTCTTCAAGTGTAGGATTGTAGATCAGCATTGAGGTGAATCAACAATGGACAGATACAAGTTACAAAGTATGACATGAGATTACGCCATCCTTCTTAAGATGAACGGTAATGAAGGAGCATTAAAGGACTGAGATTTATACCTAAAGGATAGGCAACAAAAGTAACTGGAGTTTGGTAAGCATACCTTAGAAACGATAAATTGAAGTTAAAATTATGGTATAGTATGACCCATGTAGATGCAGTAAAGCCATACGAATGGATAACCAGATCTATAAAATAAGATATGGCCATATTCGCAAGTTCTACAAAGTATCAAGCGAAGAACTTCACTACACCTATAGATGCCCAGAGAGGCATCCTATTAAGCCTTGTATATGTTTACAAAGTAAGGCCTAGATATTGACTAAAAGCTAAATAGAAAAAAGAAAGATAAATTGCATAAGCGCACTTACAAAGCCAGGGTCATATAGGCTGCATGACAGGAGGTAGCAGCAGTTGCGAGATTAGAAAGATTTCGACCACCAGTCATGATATGAGCAAAAAAAACTAAAGGGGGGAATGCCCTAGACTTTGGATTTATTCACAGAGTAACTGCTTAAATGGAAAGGAGAGTATTAAGGTATTCACAAGAGCTATAAGTTATGAAAATGATAAGAGTATCAGTCAATATTCGAGGACGAATGTTCCAAGGGGGGGAATGATGTTACACCCTGCAATATTACGATGATGTTACGTCCTGCAGTATTATATTACGATAATGTTACGTCCTATCGTATTATATTACGATGATGTTACGCCTTGCAGTATTACATTACGGTGATGTTATGCTTAGCAGTATTAAGTTACGATGATATTGCACCATGTAGTAGTGTACGTTGAATTTGTCGTAATGTAATTGACGTCAGTCCAAGGAAAAGATTATTTGGATATTATAAGGATTATAAGTGATGAGTAAATTCGTGAAGGTGAGAGGGGAAGCAAGTCGAAGAAAATGAATTTCGTTGAAATTTGGCATTTTGGGATAAAAACGGCCGGAGCTAAAATACCCTGTATTAATGGACTAGTACCATACAAGGTACAACATGGTCATGATAGTAAGGTATGTAAAAAGTGAGTAATATTTTATGTACGTGTGAATAATTCATAATTATACGGGTAGTTGGTTAATTACCAGGTAACGAAACACTACCTAATTAACTAATAAGTGGATAAAGATTAATAATTACCCAAAAAAAGAAACGTGGCAACTAGCCACATTATGAGCAAATGACTAACGTTCATATGTCTCTAGGTGGCAAACCAAGACTTAGCCACTTTTATAACCATGTCTTGAATATAAAAGACAAAGAGCCTAACATGATTCATTCCCTACAATTAGCACTTATGATTGATTAGCATGATTTAGACGTATATTGTTTGGTATGAAGGGACTATGTTCTGACCTTTATGAAAATTATATATTCTTAGAGGCTTGTAGACAAATTTTATATACGCAGAAGATTAGATGACCTTGTCGGATCATTTTTAGTACACGAGTCGCTATTTTGGTCTTATAGGCCCGTACTCCATATGTATAAGATTGTATTCCCTCATAATTTACTCCGGTTTATTTACCTACAATATAATGATATGAAAGATACATTACGTTGGTACTCGGTTGAGCAAAGTACCGGGTGCCCGTCGCGGCCCATCGGTTTTGGTCGTGACAATAATAATATCAACATCAATACCAAACTATCATTAAACATCAACCTATTTAATACTTCAAATAATTGTTAATACAAATCTAAAGATTATTTAGTTCTCCAATAACATCAACATCGAATTCCCAAAACAAGTGCAACAAAGTAATTAAGCCATAGTGGAGTTGTTTGTTCCTTCAGTTTTCTTCTTGCAAGTAATTCTTCTGTGACTAGTCCTTTTGCATATGGAGCACTCCACCCATTCACCTTGACAAATCACAATACAATATAATCAAACATTTTGTAATGGAATACCTGAAAATATCACAAATATATAAATAATTGGTATAAAAAATCAAGTTTTTTGCAAACATCCTAATGATGTTTCAAACTTTCTACAAATATGTTTAAAACATCTTGAGAATATACTTAGGATGCTTGAAATATCATGAGAGGATGTTCGAAACATCCCGAATGGACTTTCAGGATGTTGGAAACAACTACCTACAATTATATCGTGATGTTTTAAACATCTCACCGAAAGTTTGAAACATCTCACCGGATGTTTGATATATATCACCGGATATTTTAAACATCTCAATGGACGTTTAAAGAATCACATAAAACTTGATATTTGCATACGAAAGATGAGATTAAACACCAATCTTAACTTACCAACAGTGACGAATAGACTGAATATCTCCCTTGAAATAATGCACAAGTCAACTTAGCAAATCACCATCAAGTGTTTCTCAATGGTGCAAGGGTAAATCTCCAATTGTCCTTGTTCTTTTTTCACCAATCTTTCTCAACAAAGAACAAGAACCTCAAAGACGAAGATTTGTGAAAATATAATGTCATGATGAAAGAAAGAAGAAGAAGAGATTGAACACATCAGAAGAAAGCAGAAGAACACGAATAAGAAAAAGAGGAAAAATTTAGGTTTTGGTGAATTGGGAATGAGGAATGGGGGCTGGAAGCGAAAATGAGAGTTGGGGAGGGTTTCCGTTTTATTGGGGGGGGGGGGCATTTGGGGCAGTTGTGATAATTGTAAAAGTTTGCCTTTTTTTAAACCTAATTATAAATATTAACACTAACAATGAAAGTGTCCCTTTTTCACCAATCTTAGCACTTTGTCTTATAAATTGCTTTAGCTGTTCAAAAGTCCTATAAATTTAATTCTCCTTTTTCCCTAATGTTCTAGGATTCTAAAAATTTGGTATTTCCACCTTTCCTTTTGCATCCTCTCTTACTAGTAGTTACTTAGTGTTTCCAACTAATTTTCAACATCTGAAAAATAAGTTGCAATCACAAAATAAGAGAAAAATATTTTTACTAATCAATTATGAGTACAATTCTGTTTCTCCCTTGATTCTTCTCTCCTAATAATCTCCATGATACGAGGGTTGAAGCCACGTATTTCTCGAATATAGGATGATACAGACCTCTTGGGGATGTATTTAATCTCCACCTTCTTGAACTCTTTGATTGTCAAGAAGTATCCGACCATATTTTGATCTCTTTGTGAATATCCCAAGAGTTTATGGAATTTTGAGACACCTCTTCAAGGGAATATGTATCCCTTTATATAGGTATGAGTTAGGGTTTTGGGTAGAGTAACCTCTAAGAAACCCTAATAGACTCCTAGGGTTTCAAGAGTCATGTAGTATCTTTAATTTAGGATTTGGCTTGATCCCTTAAAATTTCGATGTGTACAAATGCTCCCTACTTCAAGGTTTGTCAGGATGCAAGCTTGCCGGAACTTTAAGACGAGATTTGAAATACTCGACCATCGCAACAAATAGTTTTGAAACTTGGAGTTTTTAATTTACAGGAGGAAGAGATGAAGGGCAACACTGGTCCCACTGAGCGTGCCAATTTATTTCTAACTAATTTTTAACATATGAAAAATAAACTGCAATCACAAAATAAGAGAAAAATATTTTTACTAATCAATTGTGAGTACAATTCTGTTTATCCCTTAATTTTTCTCTCCTGATTATCTCCATGATTCAAGGGCCAAAGCCATGTATTTCTCGAATATAGGACGATGAGACCTCCTGGGGATGTATTTGATCTCTAGCTTCTTGAACTATTTGATTGTCAAGAAGTATCCAGCCATATTTTGATCTCTTTGTGAATACCCCAAGAGTTTATGGGATTTTGAGACACCTCTTCAAAGTAATATGTATCCCTTCATATAGGTGTGAGTTAGGGTTTAGGGTAGAGTAACATCTAAGAAACCTTAATAGAATCCTAGGATTTCAAGAGTCATGTGCCCCTTTGGACAACATAAGCACCTGAAGTACTAAACGGAACAGGTATTAGTTTGGTAATGGTTGGAGCAGCAAACTCGGATTCGGCAAGAATCTCATTTTTTGGTAGAACGAAGGGGGAATTGGCCCAAAAATTGGATGGGGGTCAAGACGTTGTCGGGTGCCGACGGCTGACTCAAGTGCCCCCCGACCCGCACGAAATGGTCGCATATTACACGGCTCACTAACTCTGCATGGGGTGTGGGTACCTATTATTCGTCGGGTAATTTGTCCGCGTATTCTCAGACAAAGACATAATATTATCATGAATTAATTAATATTAATTAATAAAAAAAATTGATGGAAGATTTTTCCAAAATTTCTTTTATTTTTTTTCGAAATCAGCGTTTGTTAAAAAAAATCCAATTTTCACGTAAAGATGCATTTTGGAAATTTTGAAAAATTACAAAGTTTTTCAAAATTTTTACTCAAATCACTCATAAAACTTCAAAAACAACCCAAACAGAAATTTATGTCTAAACACAACCCTAAATTTCAAATACTATTTTCACTTGAAAATTTTTTTCACCATTTTTTTTAATTTTACAATTCTTATGTCCAAACGCCTATGCAATTTAGGATTTGGCTTGATCCCTTAAAATTTCGATGTGTACAAATGCTCCCTACTTCAAGGTTTGTCAAGATGCAAGCTTGCCGGAACTTTAAGACGAGATTTGAAATACTCGACCATCGCAACAAATAGTTTTGAAACTTGGAGTTTTCGATTTACATGAGGAAGAGATGAAGGGCAACACTGGTCCCACTGAGCGTGCCAATTTATTTCCAACTAATTTTTAATATATGAAAAATAAACTGCAATCACAAAATAAGAGAAAAATATTTTTACTAATCAATTGTGAGTACAATTCTGTTTATCCCTTGATTTTTCTCTCCTGATTATCTCCATGATTCAAGGGCCAAAGCCACGTATTTCTCGAATATAGGACGATGAGACCTCCTGGGGATGTATTTGATCTCTAGCTTCTTGAACTATTTGATTGTCAAGAAGTATCCAGCCATATTTTGATCTCTTTGTGAATACTCCAAGAGTTTATGGGATTTTGAGACACCTCTTCAAAGTAATATGTATCCCTTTATATAGGTGTGAGTTAGGGTTTAGGGTAGAGTAACATCTAAGAAACCTTAATAGAATCCCAGGATTTCAAGAGTCATGTGCCCCTTTGGACAACATAAGCACCTGAAGTACTAAACGGAACAGGTATTAGTTTCGTAATGGTTGGAGCAGCAAACTCGGATTCGGCAAGAATCTCATTTTTTGGTAGAACGAAGGGGGAATTGGCCCAAAAATTGGATGGGGGTCAAGACGTTGTTGGGTGCCGACGGCTGACTCAAGTGCCCCCCCGAACCGCGCGAAATGGTCGCATATTACACGGCTCATTAACTCTGCCTGGGGTGTGGGTACCTATTATTCGTCGGGTAATTTGTCCGCGTATTCCCAGACAAAGACATAATATAATCATGAATTAATTAATATTAATTAATAAAAAAAAATTGATGGAAGATTTTTCCAAAATTTCTTTTATTTTTTTTCGAAATCAGCGTTTGTTAAAAAAATCCAATTTTCACGTGAAGATGCATTTTAAAAATTTTTGAAATTTTGAAAAATTACAAAGTTTTTCAAAATTTTTACTCAAATCACTCATAAAACTTCAAAAACAACCCAAACTGAAATTTATGTCTAAACACAACTCTAAATTTCAAATACTATTTTCACTTGAAAATTTTTTTCACCATTTTTTTTAATTTTACAATTATTATGTCCAAACGCGTATGCAATTTAGGATTTGGCTTGATTTAAATTTCGATGTCTACACTTACCATTTATCAATTATCACTACTTGAAGTCTTGAGCCACCTCTAGTGCAAAATTAATGAGTATTAAAGTATGTATTTAATTCTAACCCAACGTTAAGACTAGAAGAGTGCCCACTTAGGGCTGAGGTGTGAATCCGGTGAAATTCAAAGACACGTCCTACGAGGGCGGCGCCAAATTCTTAAGGTCTAGCCAGGTAGACAAAGCCCTGTTACTGGTACGGAACGGTGGCTTGTTTGAGTGCGCGAGCTGCACCTTCCTTCATTCAGCTTCACTTTCGGCGCTCGGTTCTCTTTTGTATTCAATTCTCTTAAAAGACAGTTACACTTCCCCAGTTTTTTCTGCTCTACGCTGCGCCTTGTTTTCCTGAAATCAATCTGCACTGTTCCTCAGAATCAGCTTCTTCCGTCACTCGCGTATTCCGTTGGTTTTGCGTTTGTGTTTACAATATAATCAATCGAACAATCTTCATTCTTCATTTTGTTGATAATCGTGCATTGAATCGATCATGAAAGCTAGGTTAGTAGTGTTTCCAATCAGAGGAAGGAACTGGTGCTTCAGCCGAGCGATCGAGTCATCACAATCGGAAGCTCAGTCTTCGAATACTCCTTCTACATTCAAAGACCTTTGGAAGAAGATCTCCGAATCTACTCATGACTCCTCCAAAGCTAATCTCGAACTCCTCATTGATTTCGCTTCCAATAAGGTCCTAGGACTTTTCATGCCTTCATTTTATTTTATTTTTTAAAAATTGTATTTTGGTTGAAATTACATTTTAAGTTGAGGCGATGAAATGGTTGCTATTACTATGTTTAGATGAATAGAGCTTGGAGTAATTTGGAAAAAGCGCCGGAAGGAAGTTTAAAGAATAAACTTCACGGGTAATTTCTAGCTTTTCTTCAGAAAGAAGTACTGCACTTTAACTGAATATTCTGAAACTAATTAGATAATTGGTGATATTAGGCTAGGGTTGCGGCTTCTCTCTCGTGTTAAGCCTTCGGAGATCTTTTTGAAATCCATTCCTAAGGAGGTAACGCGTGTGGACATTACCTATCCCTCAAGGTCTGTGCCTCTCTCTCCTTTTTTGAATTTATAGAGTTGGAGCTTGATTTGTGTGGTGCAGGATTTTTTCTGTGTAATGCAAGTGTTCCTTTTAGTCATAGAGAAACCTGAATAATTGTAGGTCCTATTATTTTTATTAATGAGTATATAAAAAGACAGTGTCAGTACTTGAATTCAAAGTTAAACAAATGTGATATGGAGACTCAACCTCCTTTTTAAATTTGTTAAGAGAACTGTAACTCTTCTTAGCTTGACACGAGCAAGTAAATATAAAAATTTAATTGGTCGGATTTGACTAGCAGAGAATGAAAGTAGTAGTATTCCATTAATATACGGGCCAGAGACTATCTTATCCCTAAGTTATCATGTCATTTCATGGCCTTATAGAATGGGAGTTATTTGGAGAAAGAGATGGCTTTATGTACTTTTATTGAATTAAATTGGAGATAATTTGTTTGGCTTCGATATCTCTGATTTCACTTTGAAAAGTGGATTAAATTTATATCCACATTCACGATATCATTCACATTTCTTATCCATAGCATTGCTCGAATTTCTTCAATTTTATGTACCATGTTTTATCTTTTATCTCTTGGATTACGTGTGCTTAAACAAAAAGGAGGAAAGTCGCATTACATGAGCACCTCTACCTTTAGTTTCTATGTTATCCAGCTGTTTGCTCCAATGTTGTCTTTCATTCTGCACAGTTTAAATGGGCGGCTTGTTCGGCGGAGGCTATGTCATATTGCCTCGAGGTAGGGTATACAATGCTTTTTCTTAAGTTGCTGTTTTATGCTTCTTTGCACAGAGTCATTTGTTGTTTGTTAAAATCTATCTCCTTCATAGTTTCACTTTATCAGAAGGTCTTGTAATTATGCTATTCAATCCATGTTGCATCCTCTTTCATGATATCTCTTACTCCAATCTAAAGAAGCTTCTATTTTTACTTGGGATATCATATGTTCTAAACCTAAGGCATTTATCTCTTGTTTCTGGAACTCTTGTTTTGGCTGGTCTCTATCCGTATAACAGAAGATTTAGCATTGATTTCTACAGTTTATGATTTATGGCAATTTTGAGTGCAAGCCAATTAGCAATGTACCGGAAGATCATGACTCAATCCTTGAACACAAAATTGACCCCTTTTTATCTTGCACTTAGAAAAGAAAACAGTTTTACTTAATTAAAAAAAAAACAATTTAATCCCTCTATCCCAATTTATCTGGTCCTCTTTCCTCTTTGGGCCTTCCCAAATGTTTGACACACTTTATACTTAATAATACTAATGCTACTCCTTTCCGCTCTAACAAAATTCAAGAAGTCAAATTGATCCTCGTTATGATGGTTCGCTAACTTTGTAATAATACTTCAATATAATCTTCCTTCTTTGATTCTAATATTCTTCCGCATCATTTTATTTCCTTTTCAATTCTTTGAGAATTCTTCCTAGATGTTTCTTTCTTTGTTCTGTCCCACCACTCCTAAAGTTAACAGTTTAGCTCCGATCTTCTTTTTGTGATCCTTTTTCTTTTCTTAATGTTTCTAGAAGCAATTTTTAATAAGTGAGCATTTTAGAAACAAAAGAAGCACCAAGATTGTGCAGTGGTTACATCAGGATCCTTGCAAGTAACTCAATTTCCATATCCAGGAACCTTCAAAAACTCAGTTCCTACCAACTTTAGCCTGAGATAACTGAGAGAATCTAAGAAGCTATCTGCACCATATACATTTTCCATGTTGCACCAAAATGCTAAGAGAGATAAGACATTGACCTTTAGCTTGTAATGTTCTCTCTTTTGCCCTCAAAGCATCTGAGATTCCTTTCTTTCCAAACGACCCACCAAATGCTGACTGCTAGGGTTTTCCAACTTTTCTTCCTGCCTTTTCCTGCTCCGTTCCATGTCCAGCAGAAGAGAAGAAATTTTGGCACTGCCCATGTGACACCAAAAATGCTGAGAAGCAAACAATGAAGGAAGTGATTTGCATCTTCTTCTACCTTCTCGGACATGTAGCACTTGTTGCAAAACTTCATGCCTCTTTGTTGGAGGTTATGTTGTACTAGAATAGCCTCGTGTGCAAATGTCCAGCAGAAACATGCTTACCTTGTGGGGTGCTTTAGAACTCCAGGTTTGTTTCCAAGGCCATTCTAGTCTTATACTTGTGGCGGAAGATTGATCCAGCCATTTGTAGCAAGAGTTTATGGTGATAGCCCATCCTTCTGTGATAACCAATGGAGAGAGTCCGAGTTGATGGGTGAACTTTGAAAATTTCCCATTACTTGCAAGAGTTGGAATACTCTGGCAAGTTCCTAATCATTACTGTTTCTTCTAAAACAAATTTCCCATCCTGTGTATGCAATGCAGTCAGCCACTATAGCATGAGGGTCACAAGAAGCAATTATTTTAGCCTTTTCTATTACCTCATACCTTTTCCTGCAAGCCGCCTCTCTTTCTATGTGGTTTCTGCACTACTGCAAATTGTCTGTTATATATTTCACCGCGGAAAGCAGATGCTTGAATCTCCTGATCCAAAGGGCTTCAAATCCTGAATATGATTGGTTGGTATTTAAAAGCTTTTTCTGCTTTGGAGGATCATATTCTAACGACGATTAGAGTATTTTGCATTCATAATCTATACTAGACCAAATGAAGCGAGGGCTTTCAATGGTCATAAATCACACTTGGGAACTTAATCGTGGTGGTGAGGCAAAAGCATTTACACTTCCATTCTTCTCAGATTCTGACGGGAACATCAAATTCATCCTCTTGCGGTCTTGCCTGCAAATGTGTAGCTGTTCTTATTATTTTTTGACTCTGGATTCAGTACCTTGAAATAGATCCTGAAGATTACCTCATTGTTTGAGATACTAATCCTTGAGGATGCATTTCATTTTACAGAAAAGAAACTTCCTTGTGTTACTGGCACGAATATTTTAAGTAACTATTTGTTTTTTCAAAAGACTATACCTTTCATTTTTTATCTGATTGAAGTCATGCCAAGGGACAATGGAACAAAATCATTTTAACCTTGACCAAGTCACCCAGTCAATTCTCCTCTTTCTGAACCCTGAATGAGTATTTGCTATTTTAAGGATGATGCTTTCCTTTGCCAAAAAAAAAAACCGATGATGCGTTCCTACTTTCTGGATTTTACCTCAGGTGTTGTCAATCAAATTTAATTCAAATACTCTTTCCTTCAATATATATTCATATTAATATATGATTTTACTATCAGGGGGGCTATCATCCACAAGAAGTATTTGTATGGATCAGTTATATTGCTTCCACTGACATCGGTTTTCATGGTATTTATACATTATTTATGGAATGTCAAGTCGCTTCTTTAGTTTTTTTTCTTTCTGATCATATCGAGATGTAGGTTTTTTCTCACTATGCACCTCTTTTTGATGTGATCCTCTTGATTTGAAGTGTTCTAATTCTCCTGCTTTTCTCAATTATTTCCATGTCATGCAGGTGCTACCCTTGCCTAATATACCATTCTTTTGGGTCTTATTTCGGACATACTCTCACTGGAGAGCTCTTCAGGTGAATAATGTTTAGAACTGATTAAAATGTAGAGAATACTCACATACCTTTCAGAGCAGAATAGATGTAAATAGTTCCTCTTTGTAGATTGCTTTGGCAAAAGTAGACATATATGCACGTGCATACTCATATATGGATCACAATTATCCATCATGTGATTCCATTTCATTGCACAGCTTTCTTTTGTATCTGTCCAGTACACTTCCTCCCCTTCCTTCCACTCTTTCAAGTCATTTACTTCTTGAAGTTCAATGTGTGCCCCCTGAAGTTTAATGTGTTCTTATAGACATTCTAGTTATTGATTTTTGTATTTACTATGTTGCTTCAATAATTTGTCTTCTCTTCTGAAGAGCTCCTGCTTTTTAGGTTGCTAATTACCTTTACGTTTTTTGGATCTTCAGGGAAGTGAAAGACTTCTTCAATTAGTTACAGACAGCTCCTATCACCAGAAGTCAGATGAAGGAACAACAGACAAGAGTACAAACACAAAAGATGACCCGCAGAGAACGAATAGATGTCGTCCACCATGGGTAGAATTTCACTTGATACCCTACAGAATAATTTGAAATGAGTGCGATGTGTTGCTGGGAATATGGCTATGTGCAACATATTCTAATTTATCCATCTTTTTGGAACTTAGCTGGAAAAATTATTAAATTTTCTTTTGTCTTCTTTGTTTTCTGCTGTCCTACATGCATCATTAATCCTGTGTACATCATATTCTAATTTTTCCATCTTCTTGGAACTTAACTAGGACAATTACCAAAAATTTATTGCGTTCCTTTGTTTTCTGCTTCCTTAGCAGTTCTTCTTTAGTCACTCTATTGCAGGATATAATGGTAATGCCGTTGTTACTTAAATCTGCGTCATACACCTTTTTTGGATGTAAAGAATCTTGCTGATGCATGCATCAATTTTCTGCATTATCAAAGTAGTAGTTTTTGAGATGCACACTTTTGCTTCTAAAACCTGATCTTACGTTCAATCTAGGCTTCTTCCCCCCTCCTCCATCTAGTTCTACTAATTATTGAGTTGCTTCTATTCTGTAACATTTATCCTTGTATTGTATACTTGCTTCCATGTTTGTAAAGCATGCCCTGGCTAGATCATCTTGTAGTTATTGGTTGGAGTTGTTCATTTGTTTATGCTGCTTTTGAAAAATGCCTGTGAAATGCATATTGACTGCGGTCTTGCACTTACTGGTATACAGGTATTGCTGCCATCTGAAGACCTTCAAAAGCTTATTCGATCTGCAGAAGCAAATGATAGTCTAAGTGAGCCGACCATATCTGATATCTGCCAGAGATTTAGCTTGAACACAATGGATGTTATTAAGTACAGAGATTCACTATAGCTGAATATTCCAATTGCTGCAGTTTGTTCCATATCAATGAGCGAACATTTTATGAGAATTTGAATGACTGGAGCAACTTGTTTGATGCTTGAGGCTATGGGGAACCAAGAAATTTCATCAGTTTTAGGAAGTACTTCAGGAAAACTCAACAAAATGCTGATCTCCTGTATTTTTTTCTGGAGGCGGGGAAGGTGCCCAGCTGGTTCAGTTAGCTCTGCCTCTATGCATTTGTTACCTTGTGACATCTCTTGGAACCGACATAGCAAGAATGACAACATTATCTGCATCGTTGCCACTGACTAACAAACATGTTACCCATAATTTTCCCTGATTCAATTGTCTTTCCTGCGAAATATTTTCCTTGAATTATAGCTTGGTGAAGTGAACTCGATAGTTGTATTTCTTTATTTTGTTTTAGCAGTTGCTAAGAAGCTTAGTTTCAAAATTGTAGCTTGATGAACCAACCTTTATTAAAACGTTTGGGCGCTTGACGTTAGATGTGATTGGTAGTTTTATGTTCGGACTTCAGATGTGCATGAAACCAAACTTGTTTCATAAGAAATCTTCCTTGAACAAGCTTTTAACTTTTGAGAGTAAAATCCGGGAGATGTTTAAAAATAGCCAGATCTACAACTGGTCGTTCAAAAATAGCCCAATTTTAAAAGTAATCGAAATTTAGCCATTTTTTATGTAAAGATAAATCTGAGCGAAAATACTGTTCAAAACCCGAAAAATATTCCAGTATATTATGCTGGAGTTCCAGCATAAGCATACTTGAACTCCAGCATATTATACTGGAGTTCCAGTATGGTATGCTGGAACTCTAGTATAATATGATGGAGTTTCAACATAAATACTTTAGAACTCCACCATAATATACTGAAGTTCCAGGAAGTATAATGGTCCAGTATAATATACTGGAGACTGGAGCAATTATACTGGAGTCTGGAGCTAGCAAAGTATACCGGTCCAGCATAATATGCTGGAGTTCATACACAAGTGCACCGAACTCCAGAATATTATATTGGACCGGTTTGTATTGCAGCAAAACTGTGACTATTTTTTATTGACTTGATAAACACTGACTATTTTTGATTGACCAGTCCGAAAACTGGATACACCGTGCTATTTAAATCCTTGGCTTGGACAGTCAGCACAGGTGCTAGGGGAGATACATTCTTGGGGCTATATTCAAAGCTTATATTATTTAGGTGTGTGCAAGTTGGCCTGGACACCGTAAAAATCCTTAAATCTGAATTAAAAAAATATAATGCGATATAGTGGATTTATATGGCCACCTTGATTATTTGGAATTGATGCGGATTTGGTTGATTGAAGATGTAAACTTAATGCAACTAAGGGTAGGCTGTATGTTTGAAGTGGCGTGCTTGAAGTTGTTCATATGGAACCTCACATCACAATATGGGATTGAGAGTGGATTGGTGATGACATCTTATATTTTTATTCTTCTTCTTTATTTCAATGTTGATTATTTATAAATTGAGTCATAATATTTTCCGAACTTTACTGTCCAACTTGAGAACAGACAAATAATGCACCCAAACTTGAAGAACAATGTAGTATAGTTGGTTCATGAATCATGGCCCAAGGCAATTTCGTAATTCATACAGGGTGAAGTGAAGATGATGGAATCGGTCCATGGATTTTCTTTATTTTCTTTGTTAGATCTGTTTTTTTCTTTTTGTTTTTTTGATAGGTTTACTGGTGGGTGGTTCAATCAATGATTGACGCCAATCTATCACAAGCTTTAACAAACTATCTTATTTTCCGTTTTCAAATCATTTGACGCATAACCCTTCCATGCCTCTTAGTTCCCAAATTTATATCCCCACATTAAGAGTTTGTTTGGAAAGCCACTCTATAATTGAAATTGATGTAATTATTAGGGTAGTAATTATACATCATAGTAATTACATAGTTATATAATTACGACGATCTGTTTGTTTGTCATAGTGTAATTACAAGTTTCTGTTTGGTTGCACAAGTGTAATTACACAGTTAGATTAAATTTCCAATTAAGTAATTATCAAACTTAAAAGTTAATATAATAAATATATGCCTATAGATTTTATAAGTATAAATGATATTATTGTATTTAAGATGTATATTTTTTCGTGAATATACATTAATTTAGTAATCATATATTTGTAACTAATATTGTAAAAATAATTTATATATATTTTTAATTAATAATATTTAGTTTAAATACTTACAAAAAATAAAAAAATATACGTTTTGTAAGAACATCATCGAATTCATGTAATATAAAATAAATTAATATTTACAAATATAATGTCATAACATTATTCAAGTGTTTGCCAAAACTAATCTATAAATTCTAACTAAAGAATGAACTACATGCAATTAGGGGTGTACAAGCCAAACCATCAAGCCAAATCGAACCGACGAACCAAGTCATACCGAAGAAAAAAATCGACTTGTGGTTTGGTTTGGTTGGTTTGGTGTTGGAAAATAAAAAACCGATCGCTCTTGGTTTGGTTTGGCATTAAAAAAAAAGTCAAACTGAATCTAAACCAAACTGATGTTATATATAAATAAATTTTAGAAATTTTATACATAAAAAATAATCATTAAAATCTAATTTGTAAGTATTTTCTAAACTATTTTATAATTTTGAATGTCTTGAGATATTATTTATTTGTGGGNTATGATTTATACGAATAATTGGTATTCCTCATATATTATTAAGAAAAATAGTAATCATGCGGATAATTGGTGATTATTTGATCTCTTTTTCAAGAATAATATAACTAAAAAGGAAAACCGAAAAACCGGAAAAACCGACTAAAATCGAAACCGAAAAAACCAAATTTATGTTGGTTTGATTTGATTATGAATTTAGTAAACCGACATAATTGGTTTGATTTTGGTTTAATAAAAAACCGAACCAAGCCGCCTTATGTACACCCCTACATGTGATGTGAGCCAGTACTACTAAAACAAGTAAATTTGAACCATGAATATAACACAATTTTAAAATTCAAAAAAAATAAAATAGTTTAAAATATGTCAAATTCCAACATAATAATAGTAATTGTCGGTGCAATTTAATAATTAGGAAACATGATAAGTTTATAACTACATTCAACAACGAAATTTTACTTTAATTGCATCACTCATTATATGCCAAGTTTGTTAATGACTCGTTATTTCTATTATTAGAAGGTGTAGTTTTAAAAAATAGAATAATAAAATAAATAAAAAATAAAATATAGTAAAAAATTACATCGAATCACAAGAAGTAAAGATTGAGAAATAAAAGATAAATAATGTACAAAGAAAAATATATTTTAAAATTTCAAAAGAAATTAAAAAGTGAAAAAATTAAAAAATTTAAAAAATAGAAATAAAAATTTATAAAGAAAATAAATTAAAATAAAAACAAAAAGGAAAAAAACTAAAAAACAACCTTATAATTACACAGTGTAATTACCACCAATTCTCACCTCCCCTTGAGAATTGGAGTGTGTAATTACACCCTCCAATTACACCCAATTTTATGCTAACGAAGTAATTACTTGGCCAAACAAATATGACAAACTGTATAATTACACCCAATTACACCCAAATTCATTTCAAGGCGGCTTTCCAAACAAGCTCTAAACAATGAAGAAGAAAACAAAAGTAAAAGACAAAAAAAAAAAAAAATGAATATAACAAACTCAAGGAAAAGATATTTTGTTTTCTCTATTAAAATGTTCTTTATTTTATTATTTTGCAATACTAATATTTTATTTTCCCCCACTTTTCTTACTTTTTTTTGGGTGCAAAATGTGTAAAAATTTACTTAAAGCAGTGAAAGGAAATTGTTAAAATTAATTTATGACTAACAAACAGAACATAGCTTTGCAGAAAAGAATAAGTTAATGCATATGGTTCAGAATTAGTCCGATATTACTCCCAAATCATAAATGGTTACACAAAACTTGAAAGAGGGAGGTTTACTACAAGTTGAAACTTCAGGGGAAGTATATGTAGTAATTGAAGAATTAACCCAAACAGACCCTCACCTAATTTTATGAAAGTCCGGTGAGGCCTTAACCGATAGCGTTGCTTCCTTCTGCGGCGGTTTTCAAGCTAGCATCCGTTTCATCGGTATCATTTCGCTTGAGCTGGGAACTCCTGTTTACCTTGAGATAGGTATTCCTTCTTATAGATATCACCGAAAAAGCAGAAGACTAAGAAGATTTTGTCTCGCCCACTCCCAGAAAAGAAAATATCAGATCAGCAGCGCCGTAAAAGGCAATGTGAATTCCTACGACTCCTCTCACTCTTAGGGACGGATTGAAAAATAGTTGTAAGGGAAGGATCTCTATCGTTGGTTCATCAATCTTAAACTAAAAATAATCGGCGGATGTAGAATATATACATAATTCATATAAATGTATGTATGATTATGTATAATCAATGTATAATTTATTATCTCCTTCTTTTACTATGTTCAGTTGAGCCCAAAAAGAAAGTGATCGGTCTAATTTAAGAGTGAGCTGGGCCTTTTATATTGTGTTGAGCCGGAAAAAATAGCACGGTCTAGTCACTTTTCGTACTGGTCATTCAAAAATAGTCAGTGTTTACCAAATCAATGAAAAATAGCCACTATTTTGCTGTAACAGATACCGGTCCAGCATAATATACTGGAGTTCAGTGAACATGTGTATGAACTTCCAGCATATTATGCTGGATTGGTATACTTTGCTTAAGACAAGAGGGGTTGCTCTGATGGTAAGCAACCCCCACTTCCAACCGAGAGGTTGTGAGTTCGAGTCTCCCCAAGAGCAAGGTGGGAATTTCTTGGAGGGAAGGATGCCGGGGATCTATTTGGAAACAGCCTCTCTACCCTAGGGTAGGGGTAAGGTCTGCGTACACACTACCCTCCCCAGACCCCACTAAGTGGGAATGGATTGTTGTTGTTGTTGTTGTTGTTGGTATACTTTGCTGGAGACTGGAGCACCGGTGCTCCAAACTCCAATATATTATGTTGGACCGGTATATTAGATTGTGAACTCCAATCTATTATGCTGGAGTATTTTTTCGGATTTTTAACAGTATTTTTGTTCGATTTATCTTTATATAAAAAGTGACTAAATTTCGATTACTTTTGAACGTGGGCTATTTTTGAACGACCATTTGTAAATCTGACTATTTTTGAATTTGTCCCGTTGAGCCGGTCGGATAATGCCCGGCCCAACAAAGCAGCGTGCATTGGGTTTTATAAAATGAAAGATCTCATTTGTTCTGATACTTTCCTTTACTGCTTGTTTCTCAAGAAAAATTAAAATACATATCTTTTTGTGAGAAGAACGAACGCATCTGAAAATCGATGGCACCCGCAGCAGATATCGAGGATGAGATCAAGGACGAGAAGAACCCTCCCCCACTTGATGAAGATGATATTGCTCTTCTCAAGACTTATGTACTCATTTATAACCCTAACTTCTTGTATTCCTGATTTTTTCCTGTTTTCTTTGAGTTATTAATTCTTCATTGCTGACTATTGAGATAATATCGCGAATTTTGCAAAATTATATTATTGTTACTACTGTTGTTTTGTTCAGGTGGTTTAGAATTTGATGAACAATAATGAGCTAGGACTTTTTAGAAGAATTTGATGAGCACTATACTTGGACTTGTTAGAAGATTTGTAGTTTCTATGTTAGCGGCAGATGTTGGACTGTTGTAACTCAGTACCATCTTGATACCTTTCGAATAAATCCTTATCTTATTAAAAAAAAACGAATTTGATGAACACTAAAGCTAGTAACGACCTCTGAAGTTATGTTTGGTGTATTACCAGGGGTTTGGGGGTTGTGAACCAGAAAATTTCAATCATTGCGCTGCCTTTGTTGCCTCGTTAACAATCCCTTGAGCAGTTGTGTGTGCTTGACTGAGTATGCAGCCATGTAACTGTTAAATCCCTTGTGACTCCTAACCAGATTTGCTCATGGTATAAACTAATTTTTTATGGTCGAGAGGTCCATAATTTTACTTTGTTTATACTATTTACTCTTTCTTCTTTTTCTTTCTGTGCTGCTTCAGTTTTGTATTTTGCAGCTTAGAATTGATTTAAACTCAAATTCAAGTCCTTTCCAGTCACTTGTAGCAATGAAAAAACCAGACATGCTAAGTCATCTAACCATGTGCCTAGTTTGAAGCCATTGAAGGTGGAAACATACCAGTATAATTGTATCTGTAATTATGAGTTATGTCTGTATCTGGTCCATTTTTCTGCGAAGTTGGGTAATTTCAGCGGTATATGGTTGGCCGATGCGACTTCCGTGTTCCGTATTTGTTGCTATCTGCTTTTGTACTTCTAGTTGGAGATCTTCCACGCTCCCTTAATGTCCATCCATCTTATTAATAGCTATGCCCTTGTTGAGCTACTTTCTGGGAGCTTGGTTGCTTTATGTTACTCTAGGGTATTGAGGGTCTTCTGTTAAGCATGGATAAGTTGCCTCGGGGAATTGTGCCACTCTTTGAAAATAGAATTAATTTTCTTATTCATCTTTATCTTTTTTCGTTTTCATAATAAATTATTCTACTCCTATTCCTAAGTGGTGTTTCGTCCTTATGAACTGTTGCACAATTTGGCACCATTATGCCGCAACTATACTGTCTGCCTTAGTTTACTTTTGAAGATTCATTGTGATTTTAACTTAGCCAATTGCCTAGTTAGCTTCATTTTTTTCTTAAAAAAATCCTTTGTTCCTTTTGCAATGTCCAGAATGGCGTGGTGGTTGTTTGTTCATTAAGATCAACTTTGTGCTAAATAATATTATGATTTATGCAGGGCTTGGGGCCTTATTCCACAAGCATAAAGAAAGCTGAAAAGGAAATCAAGGAAATGGCCAAAAAGATAAATGATTTATGTGGTATGTGCTATGTTTCTTCTTGATTTGTATTTGATTATGTCTAGGAACTTCGTTTTAATCTTGTTAAACCTTGTGTTTCTTTGTTGCATATTCTCGTCAACTACATCTTTTTTAATTTACTAATAGGTATTAAGGAGTCTGACACTGGGCTAGCTGCACCAAGTCAATGGGATCTGGTTTCTGATAAACAGATGATGCAGGAGGAGCAACCTCTTCAGGTTTGGTTTATGGAAATTCTGATTCGTAGTTCTTTTATTAATCAAGTACTCTGAAGCTTTAATTGAATTTTTTCTGGTGCAGGTTGCCAGATGTACAAAGATAATTAGCCCCAATACTGAAGATGCAAAATATGTTATAAATGTCAAGCAAATTGCAAAGGTATTTGCCAATATAGAACTGATACAATGGCCATGATCTCTGTGTAGCCAAGGAAAGTAAGATTCTAATAGAAATGACCTTTACCTTTGCCTCTGTTGAAAGGGTCTCACAATAGTCTATTCCTTTGGTTTGTGTGAATGTATTGTGCTCAGTTCTAATTTCTAGCAACATCTTGATTGGTGAATGGGGGTACCTGGAAGGAGGATGCCTATAAAGCCAAGTTTACGGTTTTCCTCTGGAGAACAGTGTTCAGAATCTGAATCTATCTCAGGGCTAAATATGGAATGTTTTTGTTACCAAGAAATAAGGTGTAAGCTTGACAACTCTGAGGTGTCTGGTTATCAACAGGTTCAAATTTAAACTTGTAAGGAATGTGGTCCTCATGATTGTAAAGCAATTATTTTCCCTATTCGTTTTCTTTTAAGAAAATATATTGCCGTTTTCCATGTTATTATGTCTTCAATTTGAAGAGTATTACTCTTCTTCTTTGGGTTGGATGTATGACTTTGTCTTTATAGACATCAATGAAGTTTGGGCGGCATTGTTTGTTGAATTCGTTCTCTCTTTAATGAAGGAGCCCCCCTAAACACCTTATTTGACTATCTCATTTTATACCTGCAGTTTGTTGTTGGATTAGGAGACAAAGTTTCACCAACCGATATAGAAGAAGGCATGCGAGTCGGGTAGATGCTTATTCTCCTTCTTTCTCTCTCTCTCTCTCCATAGAATATGTACAACCTAAAAAGAAAACAATGCACCTGAAGTTGTTTTCTTCAGTAAAAGCAGTCATTATGTATTGTCTTCTGGTAACTGCATTTGAAATGATGGGAGTCCTGTGTCATATTGCACCAAGTGTGATTTGTCGAAGGAAGAGGGTTACTGCAACATCGAGATCCCTCAGAATGCTAGTAGTGATTTTACTGAGAACTAGTAAGGATTTTCAGCAATTAATATCCATTGCTGTATATGGGGATGATAAACTGGAACTTTTGCAACATATATGGTAGCTCACCTGATTGGTGGATTCACCTAAACTAATAAAATGTGACCTTTGCTTATTGTTGCTCGTAAAGCTTGACATTTGAGTCTTATAACAGTATTAAGTGTTTAATTCCTTGTGGAATGAGTTTAAATTGTTTGGCTTTCTTTTCGTATTGGAGATACCTAAGTGCTAGGCAATCTGTTGCTTTATAGGTGGAACAAAGATTTAGCGGGAAAATGTAGTTGTGTATGTTAAGAATAATGAACTAGCCAAACCTTCTGCTTTACGGAATCTTGTCAGAGTTTTTTGACCATATTGTTATTCTTGCAGGGTTGATAGGAATAAATATCAGATTCAGATTCCATTGCCCCCCAAAATTGATCCTAGTGTTACCATGATGACAGTTGAGGAAAAGCCTGATGTAACGTATAATGATGTTGGTGGATGCAAGGAACAAATTGAAAAGATGAGAGAGGTACTCATGATTGTATATTCCTCTGTTATAGTATTATCTGTCGATCCCAACTTGTTTGAGACTAAGGCGTAGCAGTTGTAGTTGTCGTTCTCCGACTCTGACCCTGTTCTGCTTAACATTCGTTATATTGTATCTTTTGACTTTTGCAAACTAGATTTCTCTTTCTGCCTGCTTGATGAAATTTTGCTTTTAACTACAGGTTGTTGAGTTGCCCATGCTTCACCCTGAAAAGTTTGTGAAACTTGGAATTGATCCCCCAAAGGGTGTTCTTTGCTATGGTCCTCCTGGTACTGGGAAAACACTGCTTGCTAGAGCAGTGGCAAATCGAACAGATGCTTGCTTTATTCGTGTTATTGGTAGTGAGCTTGTTCAGAAATATGTTGGAGAGGGAGCTCGGATGGTTCGTGAACTATTCCAGGTTAGATGTAACCTTGTGGGCAACTTTATAGCAAGTCTTTGTAGTCTTGATTGCTGATTACGTTTGCTTTGCACGGCAGATGGCACGCTCTAAGAAGGCATGCATTGTCTTTTTCGATGAAGTAGATGCTATTGGAGGTGCAAGATTTGATGATGGTGTAGGCGGAGACAATGAGGTTCAGCGCACCATGCTTGAAATTGTGAACCAACTAGATGGATTTGATGCTCGTGGGAATATTAAAGTTCTCATGGCGACCAATAGGTTAGTGTTTCCTTCTTTATGTTTAACTTTTTGTTTCAGTAGTCTCTCTCGTGGGTTGCAGGCGCTGGGATAACTTTGTGATTTATTGCAGCTTATGATAAATGAGTGATGCAAACTGGGTGTCAGATCCATGTCTTTCTCTTTCGCGAACCTACTACTTTTATTTGCTTATCTATTAGGGATTTGACCTCAATAGCATACATTTCGATGTATATTTCGATTTTGCATGAACTTTCCTAGCAAAAGGCCACATCTGACTGAACTATATAAAGTATTTCTGCTACTTTTGGCTATTTGGTTATAGCATTTGATTATCTCCCTTGCTGAGGGGATTTCGCCTATACTTTTTGGACTCTTAGTTGTTTCCATTCATATGAAGTTGACTTGTGGTAAAAAGAAATAAAATTATCAGCTTATTGATTTTTGGTAGCGAACTGCTGATATGTAGTTTGCGGCTTGTTCCTCTTTCTCAAATAGTAACTCCATTTTGTTTTTCTTTTTTGCTTTTTTGCAGGCCTGATACTCTTGATCCAGCATTGCTACGTCCCGGACGTTTGGACCGCAAAGTTGAGTTTGGTCTGCCTGATCTAGAGAGTAGGACCCAGATTTTTAAGATTCATACACGGACAATGAACTGTGAGCGGGATATTCGATTTGAACTTTTGGCACGGCTCTGCCCAAACTCTACTGGTAATCTCTCGTATACATTGACTTATGCAAGAATTTAATTTTGAAGACTGATGTTTTCTTTATCAAACCTAGTTCTACAACTTTTAGATTCTGTTGATTACTACCAACCTAGACAAATCATAATTAAAATTTAAGGTGTCAAACTTTCTGAGTGTAACTTTACTGTTTCCCTATTCTTGGGAAAAATAAAACTAACTTGCCCATGTTTCCTGTTGAACATTACACAAATCGATCCTTTCATCTAATTGTTGTACCGAGTCAAAATGAGAGTAAGGGCATATAGTCCTTTGGTAGTCTACATCACGAGTTGCACAAGTTGGTTCAATGTATGAGGTTGTATTTTGTGCAAAGTATAATAGCGAAGTCACTGTCGTTCCATTGATCCCTAGATTTTAAAATTGTAAACTCGAACTGTTCAACAGCAGTAATTAATGTAATTTTGAGCTGTTCTATTCCAGTGAAATATTGTGTATGCAACAACGTACCCGGTGTAATCCTACATAGTGGGGTGGCGGGGTTGGTGTATGACACACCAAAAATCTTTTGCATAAATAATGGGGTTGAAATACCTAATTTTGTGGGAGAATTTAGATTATAGCACCCACAATGGTTGATGCTGTTATGCCAATAGGAATTCTAGGGTGAGTACTTGCACATTGAAATCTCTGAGCTTGTCCATCAACCAATTAAAGCCAAAGCTAAGGTAGCATCACCAGGAGGAGAAGTTGAAAGAGGTTGATATATAATTAAATTTGATGTATTTGAAGGTGAATTTCACGATAAGTTAGCTACTTTTGCTAACTTTATGGATTTCAAAAATACGAGGATTGTGGTTATGACTGATGGATGTCTATGTAATGAGTATATGGATATTTGTGGAATTTCATAGAGAGTGATGGTTGATATTCTAGAGAAGGTTTGCTTTCACATAAAAGAGAAGTGAAGTTCATTTTTTTTACTTTTTTAAAAAATATTAAAATATTAAAATATTGTAGTGATCAGATGTACGAATATCAGACAGTTAGGGGCACAGTTTTGACTTCTTCACTGATTCCTTTTATTCCAGGAGCTGACATAAGAAGTGTGTGCACGGAGGCTGGAATGTATGCTATTCGAGCAAGGAGGAAAACTGTTACAGAGAAAGACTTTTTAGATGCTGTCAATAAAGTCATTAAAGGATATCAGAAATTCAGTGCAACACCGAAGTACATGGTCTACAATTGATTGCGCTACTTTCTTTTTGACATCCCTGGAGAAACAATGGAGCATTGGCTGGATCGGACTGACATTGCTGTTTGATATTTAGTTATGAGAATTATGCTGTTTACTCAGTTTCACCATCCAGTTGTCCATTAGACTTTGTACCTTATTATTAATCTCTGGATGCTTCTGTTTGTTGCCAACAAAAACACCGGACCGATTTGTGCTCAGTAATGCATGTTGATTTGGTGTTTCTGAGTTGAATCTAAGAAACTGTAATCTCTGATTGCTTCCCTTTCACTTATCTTAATTTTATATCCATGGGGTGTGTGTGTTGGATAATGTTTTCTTCTTCTGTCAGTTCTTCAGCTAGTCATGATAGTTATCTTATTGGCAAAGTAGAGCTGTTATTATCGTACTGGCATTAAGCTATTATATGTCCTAATTTGTCTAATACCTTCTGCTCGCGTTCAGAAATTGTGCTAGCAACAATACTTCTGCAGGTGTTTCCTCTAAGACACAAGTGCACCTTCTAAAGCGAAAGTTGTCATCCACATTCTTCGTTAAGATATATATATAAGAAGAATAGCTCGCTCGCTGACAACCTACTTGCTATATCTTGTACTGTTGCTATGTGCTGAATCAAATTGCCATCTTTTTGCAAATGATAAATTGGTTTTCTATGATGGAGGGCGGGTCAAGTATGATTGACATGCTTTAGGCTGGCAAATTTCTAGAGAAGGGGTGCACATGTCACCTTAGGCGAATCCCACAATGGAATGAGAGAAGAAAGTGAAGAACTTTATAATGTATGACACAGTACACATGCTTTTGGGGCTCGATGTGATGTAGCCCGAAGGACAAACCCGTAGGCCCAAAGCGGACATGTGGTGTAGCCCGAAGGACAAACTCGTAGGCCCAAAGCGGACAACACGTGCCATGAGCTTGGGTCGTGACAATATGGTATCAGAGCACGTGCCATGAGCTTGGGTCGTGACAATATGGTATCAGAGCCAAATTTTCCTTAGTACGATAGTGAGACAAACCTCAACGACGACGTTGAGTCGGGGGGGGGGGGGGGGGAGGGGGTTGAATGTGATGCTCATGACGGAGGGCAAGCTGATGAGGACGGGTTAAGCAGGACTGACATGCTTCTAGGCTATCAAGCTTACGAAGAATGTGTGCACATGTCACCTTAGGTGACATTTATATTTGCGAACTATCTTTAGCTTGGAGCTGCTCTCTCAGTTGACCTCGAAGTAAAATTTTACAATATTTTTTGGTCCGTGTTTGAGTGAACAAGTACCTGTGTATCTAAGGGTATGTCATATTGTCCGTGGATCATCATTGAAATAGTAAAATCTAGCCTTGCATGCAACATAGTGATCACCTAAATTGTGTTATGCTCAGTTTTGGTTCACTTCCCTAAAAATTTGTAATATACTTTTTTTTGGTCTAACATGAAATTTTCAGGTTTGTTATTTCTTCTGAAGAGTGGCACCTTCAACCGTATATTTCAGATGACATGGAAAATTTTCAGGTTTCTGAGTTGCACATTTATCTGTCAGATGTCAATTAACTTGCCTTGGCTAACAATATTGGTGAGCAGATTACCAAAGCCGGTATAAAGTCCAATAATGTATGTGTTAATAAGGTTCTCTCATAAGTCAAGATAATTTAGGAATGTTAGCATCTGGTATTAATCGAAAATATTGCAACGCACAAGATCTTGCTGTACTGATCAGCTTTAGGTAATCTCCCATAAACAGCAAAGAATTTAGGGGAAACCATTTGCTGGAATAGTCAACAGACTGAGTCATTGTTGCTTGGAACTGAGTTTCTTAGTCTTGAACAGCTCTTTCGTCGTCTCAGTCCTGATCAATACCGTGTAACCTCTTGCTCAGGTTTGCTCGTTGCACTAGACGAACCAATGCTTGAACCACTTCTGACATAGGTGGCCGGAACTCAGGCTCGGGCTGGCACAACATAGACAATTACCATTGAGATAAGACAGGCGATTTAAGAAGCTACATTCTTGAAAAATACATGCTATATATAGGGAATTTATCACTTTGACTCACTCTCAACACAAAATATGTATTACTACCTGGACACAGAGAGCAATAACATCAGCAAAACGTGACAGAGATTTAACAGAATAGAGTCCATCAAGCGCTGGATCAATCATCTTTTCCAGGGCATCAATATCATGGAGCTGAGGGGTTGCCCATCTAACTAAGGATTGTTCAGATCTTGATCTTGAGCTGAGTAGAGAACAGCAAACATATTATTTTAGGAAAAATCCCTTTAAATTCTGTTTTTCTTTGTCTACAACAGAATTTGATTGGAAACCGTAGATGGTTAAATAACTTTACCTATCAAAAGGTTTTCGTCCAGAAAAAAGTTCCAACATAACCACTCCAAAGCTGTATACATCACTCTTCGTGGTACACTTTCCAGATATAGCAGCCTCAGGTGCGCCATATCCAGACTCTGTACTATAGTTCAATCCCTGTAGGGAGAAGAAAAGGAAAGTCCAAGTCGAAACCACTTAGAAATGTGGAGCTTTAGGAAATTGTACACAGTAAAAATTTTGAACCTACTGAATGGTACAGAACTACAGAAGAGCAGGCAACAAAGCACTTGAATCCATCAAAAAGATTTGCATGAATTATGCATGAGAATATTTTTTTTTAAAAAAGAAAAAGAAAAAAGGAAAGAACACTTTCCAGTAAAGCACACAACACAAGGGTTACCTGATCTACATCAGCAAGGTTTGCTAACCCACTGTCTGATAGATGAGGGTTGAGGTCAGTATCAAGTAAAATATTTTCAGATTTCATATTTTTATGAACTAAAGATGGCGAACAAACTTCGTGTAGATACCTGCAAAAGATGCTTAAATTAATTAGCTAGTCAAAAGACCTCATAAAAGGTTTGTATCAAGCTGCATTAATTTTATGCGAGGCCCCATGAAAGTAATTTTGTAGGTTATGAAACTCACTCTAGTGCTCTTGCTGTGCCAAGTGCAATCTCGAGTCGGCTATCCCATGTTAGTCGCGTGCTGTTTTCTTCATCCGTCTGATGCAAGAAATCATGCAGCGAACCAGTTCTATAGAATTCATAAATCAGCAGGTACTGCCCGTGTTCTGAACAATAACCAACCAGTTCAGTCACATTTGGATGATGCAGCCGAGATATGTCAGAAACCATATTTAGAAAAACTTCAGGATTCCGGGGCTCAGTTAAATTAATTTTCTTGACAGTCAGAACCTACAGCATTTCAAATAATATTAGGAACTTAAATGATTTGGATCACTAACACGAGCATAAGGAATGGTAGCTGCAATTAGAACTAGTTATTAAAACAAACAGAATTTCAAAACATGAATCTTTTTCTTGAAATATTTCTCTATCACTTTAACCCAACTTGCTTGAAGTTACAATTGCATCTCTTATAGATTTCGTCATGCAGAAATCAAATTCATATGAATGAATTTCTTTTTCCTTTTATAGATACTCTCAAGAAAGAGATCTTACTTCGCCATTATCAAAGTGAGCCCGATATACACTCCCAATGGATCCCTCACCGATGAGGTTTTTAACACTGAAGCCATCAGTAGCCATCTGTATGTCTGCAAAAGAAAATTGTGCAACTTTCATTTGAGCTGTATGAGTTTTATTCTGGGGAACAATGGGTTTTGCTGAAATAGCATCTCCATCAAAGGATTTATGATGATTGATTGGTGGAGGTCTTAGAGTCGCCGAGGTGGGAGTTTCAACAGCTTTTGTGCTTGTTGTGGAGGATTTTTGGCTAAGTGTCATCTCTGCAGCAAAGAATAGGTGATGAGTACAAACTCCAGGTTCAAAAGCTAACACAAAACCTAAACCAATATAAGTAAAAGGGGCAAATGCAAGCCGGAACTCTAATCACATGAAATTAAAGAAATTGAGATAAGGCCTAAGAAGTATGAAACACCATGTTACACATGAAGCTCCATAAGGGGAAGATCATTCCTTTTTCTGGAACTTGCATCCCGAGTTATGAGCGCTCTTATAAGGCAATTACATTTCTGAAAAATCTTGTGCTTATAAGGGTGCTGAAAACAAATTTATCTTATTTTACTGATGTACCACAATAGATTTTGCTCTATTGAAATTTTCTTAGATGGAAAGGAAGGATCCTATCCACCATAAGAGAGCATAAAATTCAATTCTTTCCTTCTACTGTTAAGCTTCAGAAGCACCAGGTAACTCAGAACCTGCTTTAACGTCTGCTGAATTTCTCACATAGTCTTTGCAGCTTTAAGTTTGAAACTTGTCTCTTTTGAAGATAGGACCTTTTTTAGTCCATCAAGTTGTTATTTATGATGGTAAAACTTGTTCCTTCTTAGTTATTTCTCCTCAGTATGAGGGAAAATCCCTTGCAGTGCTACATTAATAGTTTATTAACCAATTAAAGCCTACAATAAAGCATAACTTTTAATGCCCTATTTCACAAAACCACTTAGATATATATATATATATATATATAACATGTGGACTAAATATTACTCTCAATGAACAAAAACAAAAGAAAACAGCAGTCACAAAATTATATACCTTGTCCTTCCTGTGAATCAAGAGAGAATGGCTGAACGTCAAGTTTTTCTATGTCTGTTGACGACTTTCTATGTCTTTTCTTGATAAAAAAGAAAACTGCAACTGCGCCAACCGCTGAAACTGATATCACTATGCCTGCAACACCTCCACTGCCTATACCAGATTTCTCATTTCTACCACTGCTACCTCCACCACTGGAAGGGCTGCCATTGCCTCCGGATTTGTGATTTTGAGTACTTGACCTGTTCGCGGGGGTTGTGCCAGGTGGAGGCGGAGGCGGAGGCGCTGGCCCTGAGCTTCCTGTGTTACTGTTAGATCTTCTACAATCGTATCACAAGTCCCGAATTGAATATAAAGTTATTATCTATCAATGATGAACAATAATTTATAAAGTACTGAAACACTCACTGCAATATCCCTTTTAACTTCTCAGGTATCGTGCCAGTAAACTGATTGTTTTCAAGATTCCTAAAGCATAAAGGAATCAACATGACAAACAATAAATTACTGAAAGCCTGGAAATGAAACATATGACACCAGGGATAACATTTACACACACAAACATGTGTATAACTCACAGATTGTCAAGAGGAAGATTGACTAGGACATCAATATTTCCTGTAAACTGATTGTTCTGCAGGTAGCTGCACAACAAAATACTAGAACTTAAATCTTTGAAAGACAGTACTCAACCAATACAGTACAATAATGAATCAGAAGATACTGGTCTTACATTTTCTTCATACTAGTCAGTGACCGGAAGCTTTGAGGAAGTTTACCGGTTATTGAATTGAAAGAGATATCCCTGAAGCATAAATGTAAACAACCAAAACTAAGAAACAAGGGATAAAGCATAAATAAATCAACCAAGAAAAACAAAAGATACATGCCAAAGGCTGAGTTAAGTTGAGCATCAGGTCAAGGATCGAAGCCCTTCTCATCAATAATAGAGCGACAAACAACTAAAGGCATAGTTCTGGACATTTCACTTGGTGGCAAGAATTCACATAATAAATTTAAGGGATACTCTATATATCTATCAAGAATAGCACATTGTACATTGAGATCAATTATAACAGGGTAACATCAATGTATATAAGAACGACAGAAATGGAGAGAAGGCCTTACAGTGTGTTGAGAGAAGAAAGGGATCCAAACATGTCATTCAGTTCTCCTTGAATTTGATTATGACTGACGTTTCTACAACACATACAATAATAATTTCAGAGAAAAATTAGAACATTAATGATCCTAATAGTACTATAGAAGTCAATTAAATATAGGAATTTGACTTACAAGTATTGAAGGGAAGTCATTTGTGAAATGGAATAAGGTAAGCCACCAGTAAAACCATTACCAGCGAGGTTACTGTGTTAAAGTGATCAGAATAATATATATGTAAAGTAAAATTAAATAAAAAAGGACTGGAGCCTGGAATTAAGGACAGAAAAATATCCACATAAAAACACATACAGTCTCTGCATATTAGGAGGAAGCTGATAAAGTATCTGGTTTCCCAGATTATTGTTGCTTATGTCACTGCAAATTAACGTAGCCGAAATATTACAATTTCTACGACTTAAATACAAATCAAAGAAGGAATTAAGGAAATAATTGAAAGGCATAAATCTTACAAATTGGTCACAGATGTAAGACTAGTTAATTGGTATCCCATTGATCCAGAGAGCCCTAGACCGGATATCTGTCTGAAATATGAAAACTAAACATCAACATCAATTGCAAAATCAATAAATGCGCATATTGAAATTGAAGAGAGATTAATTTTACATTTCAGTAATTCTATTGCCGGAACAAGTAATGCCTTTCCAGGACTCTCCACAAGGATCACTACTGTCAGATGAGTTCCAATTTGTAAGCTGCGCCGGTGAATTTAGGGAGCTATACATTACTCTCAGGGCTGAAGCTGAAAATCAAGGTTTGTTTCATTGAGAATATATAAATAGACGCACACAGAGACTAAAACAGGCCCAAAAAAAGAAGCTAATACTAGTATATGTATACACAGATTAAGAACTGGAAATAAAACTAAATAAAGGAGAAACTAAGTTGTAAATAGACAGAATGTTGTACCCTTGACGAGCACGCTACAAAGTGATAAGTAATTTTATCAAGCCATTCTGTGAACTCTTTCGACATTTCAGTGGAAATTAGCTATATAACAACAACAACAATGACGGCGACGACCCAGTAAAATGCTTGGGAGGATAGTGTGTATACCTTACCCCTACCCTGATGAGACAGAGAGGCTATTTCTGATAAACTCTCGGCTCAAGAAGACGGAAAAGACGAGAAGAAATATTAAACAAAATATTAAAAGAAGAGGCATTGCAGTACAATAGCTAGCACTTCCTCTCTATTATACTTTCCTTTTTATTCTGTTAAGAAAATGACACTTTTCTTTAGTAGAAATAATTTAACTTTAAACTTCTAATTTTATTCTTAATGAGATGATTATAGCTACATGATTATTTTAGTTTGTCGTGGATAATAAGTTTTCTTTATTAAATTTCGTACCCAATCAAACACCGTAGAGTATTCCACGTTTGTTCATAAGTTGAGTGACAACGAAATTCTTTCTTAGTTTACAGAAGTTCCCAAAAAAAAAAAAAAATAGGTTGGTTCTTTCCTAATGGTCAATCAGTCCCATGATCATATCAATTCAATAATTTATTCATTTCGAGCAGAGGCGGAGCTGGGATTTGAAGCTGACCGTCAGATGAATCTGTGTCGGCATTGGCGAAGCTGTGACTATTGACGAAGAGAAGGGCCACCACCACTATTTGGATCACCACCAATCTCATCCTGCCTCTCCCTTCTCCTCCCCACCACCACAACACGAAACCCAAGTTATAGCTCAGGAACAACAAGGATTTAATTTGTTAGCCCAATTAACTTTTTGTTGTTAAACGGGAAAATTATATAGAGTGATCCTCTTGATAATAGCTAGGAGAATGAAAGAATTATAAACAAGAAAGGAAAAGAATCATATATTGAGAGAAGGAATTAAAAAAACAAAAGCAATATCGTGTGGGAGGAAAAGGGGCCATCCCAAAGGAAAAGTATATTATTTTGCATGTTCGTATATTGAATATCAATATTCAGGTAGAGATATATATTGCTATCGTCAGTAAAACTGACTGTAGATTTACATTAATGCCGGAAAAGGAAAGAATTACAACGTTATGAAACTGGAAATATAATGTGAAAGCAAATTGAAATAGGTTAACGTTGATAAAGTTGCATGCACGATTGCATGGTAAAGTTGGTTAGGGTTGGGGGAGGGGGGTTAAGGGAAGGGGATGATAGCTAAAAAAGGAAAAAGAAAATGTGAGGGAAGGAGCGAGTTACGGGTACCGGGTTGCCCCAAAATATGGAGTCCGGGTTATTTAAGGGAAAATCTCACTTTATACTCATTAAATTTAAATTATTTACCTTTAAATACCCATGCTTAAACTATTTACTTTTCCTACATATGCAATCAATACTATTTACCCGCCCACATTAGATTCGTTGGAGTGGTTAGCTATTCGTTTTTATTTTTTTCTTCCTTTTTAATACAGATTTTTAGTGTCATCTTTACCATTTAATATAGAGGGGTGGACACGAGATATTCTTTTGTAATAAGTGCAGTTTTTTTATACTTGCCTGGTTCTTATATTTTGTACTCATTGAAGCATAAATTAGTGAAATTATAGTTTCATTAGGAGATAATTCCATCTTGAATTACTTTTGCGTGTTAGCATACAGGGGAAAAAAAAATAGTAAGCAGGTGTACTAAATCAAATCGATCCAGCACTGCGAGAATTGATTGGGGGTTTGAACACGCAAAGGGCATTACTACTCCATTGGTCTCCATTGGTAAGTGGTAACTTTTCAGTAACTTTTGCAATATTAACACGCAAAGGGCATTACTACTCCATTGGTCTCCAATTAAATGTAGCTAATATTATTCTTTGATGTGTAGATTGTACTTTTGATGCTGGTTTTTAGAGATTTATTGTACAAAAATTTAAATCCACCATTGACGGACCTTGAAGCTTGAAGCTCATAACTTGGTTTGTTTGATTTTTTAATTGTTTTGATCCGATCCTGTATGGGTTAGTTTGGAAAGTTGATTGGAGGTTATAGCTAAAGTTTTAGTCAAGTTGGTGGAGATTGTGTAGTAAATTTTAGAAATTTGGGTTAAATATAGTTGAACCAGAGAAGAAGACGAATTTGTATTGTATACCCAAATAATATACAAATATACTATTTTAGTATACAATTCATTCCAACTATATACCCTATTAGTATAACTATATACTATATTGGTATCATATGCTAGTTGAATTATTTTTTGGTTGTATTAGCTGCATTTAATTGGTACAGTATTTGATTTTCCTTTAATAATAGTAATATAATAAAATGTCTTCAAATACCTTATTATATTAATATGTGGTACATTATTTTTTTATTTTTCTCTTTATGCATGTGTGTTATATAATAGTAGTATAGTCATATGCCGGAACTTAACTAGTAAAATTATATACCATGTTGGTATAGTTATATGCCACATTGGTAGTTTGAACATTGTTTTGATTGTTTTTAGCTGCATTTTAAGTGAATTCTATTATGAAATTATGTATATCAACATGAGTTGCAATAATGCTGGAATTTTTGTATGCTGATGGACGTAAATTATGTGTATTAATAGTTTTTATAGTTATAGATAATTGTTGGACATACACCTATATACTCTCTTAGTATACGAAATGAGCAAGTTGTTTTGCGAATATTTAGCTTGCAATACGAGCATGTAATTTTCTCATACTTTTATTGCGCCCTTTAATATTTTGGTAGAGTAGTATAGTCGTAGGTAGTTGTAGCAATATTCTAGAGAAATCATATGCTCTGTTGGTATACATATATACCATATTGGTATCACATGGTACTAGAAGTCCTTTTGGCTACTTATACTTTTGTTCCATTTTTTAATATTTTATTATCATTTTTATTCTAACTAGTATATATGGAGATTTGGTTCCCGTAAATTATGTTTTCTTGCTCTATGACTGGCTGTATTATTGCTAATGATAGAGTGTGTATTGATATTTATAGGGAAGGAGATCAAGGTTTGCATGACAATCACGTGTTGATTCTTAGAATCTGATTATGTAATTTATGGTGCTCAACAACAGTCAATGTGATATTCAGTGTATTAGATCAAGTGGCAACTGATATTATTTCAGTTTAATAATTAAATTTAAAAAATGAGAAAGAAAAATAAAACAAAAAGTATATTGTACTAGTTATATTAAAAAAAGGTGAACAAATATTTATTAAATTAATTATTTTTCTTACTGTATAAAAAAAGAATAATAAAAAAAAGTGAAAACGGTAAATAAAATTAGACTATGAAGAAAAAAAGAATATAAAAAAAGTTAAATGAAATTTGAAAATGAAAAAAAGAAGAAGAAGAAAACGAGAAAAAAGAAAAACAGAAAAGAAAAAAAGAAGAAAGAAGCATAGAAATAAAAAAGAATTGGAGAATAAAGAAAAAATTCCCTATAAAAACTACTATGGGTAGAATATGTAATTAGTTTATGGGTAGACAAATAAATGGGTAGACAAGAGTAAATAGTTTTGTTCTTGTGGGTAACTGTGTCAAAACCCCGTTATTTAACAAGACTGATCAGTATTTAAATTTTATGAACATGCCAATCCGTACTTAATCATTGTCAAATGCCCATTATTGATATACCTTTAACAGAAAGACCATTATTTACCTAAAAAATATGAGTAACAATTAAATTTGATTTATGGTTCTAAAGATACATGATTCAGTTCAATACTAATTAATAATCAAGAAAACTAACGTATAGATGAAGGAAATAGGTAAAATCAAACCAACATGCAAGACGGTATCGACCTCAAGATAAGTTGGCCTCGAGGTTGGTTGAGAACGGTAAAGCAAGAACAATTAAGTAAAGAGTATGATTATGATGAAATATGAGCCAAAAAGTAAGAGAGTATATTCTTTGCCAATGATTGATGATGATTACAAATGATTGGGACCCCTTTATATAATAGGAGAACTCTAAATAAGGTATATTTCTATTTATAGTAAAGAATCTTATTGGACTGTCTAACCGCCTAGTACAAATTAGTACTAACTCGTACAAATCTATTCCGGAATTTTCGCCACGATCTTAGGGACGTGGCAGTAATCTTGCTCATTTTGTTCCAAATCCATAATAGCATTATCTCGGGGTTGGTCATACAAGGCTCTAACGTTCCTCGAACACTTAGATCTTCGAGCCTCATGTTTTGTCCTCAGGCTCGAACTTGGTCCACAGCGAGTATATTCCTCGACGGGAGAAATGGAATGTCCTTTTCCGATTACCCTTTCATATTCCGCTTCTGCATTTCATAATGCCTTTACCTTTTTTGAAGTTGTTGCTTGGATGCCCCATGCGATCCTCGACCTCGAGGACTGGGTCCGAAAATTAGATGCAACCCCTTGTATGATGAGCGCAAATGGCGTGACTTATCGACGGGCAAATGAGAGGCCAAACACCATGGTTAGTTCCTTTCCAAGGTTTTCTAATGTTTTTCTTTTACTGGAGATATTTTCCACACTTATGCATACCTATGCGGGCATTGGAGATGTCTTCGAGATGAGGCCAGCCCACCCGGGGAAGAGACCGAGTCCCCGATCCCAAAATTGGAGAAAGATAACAAGCGAAAAAGGGCTTCGAAGCCCGAAGATCCCCAGGATGAGAGGGCCCCTACTCGAAAGCCAAAGAGGAAACTTATTCATGTGGATGCAGATTCGACCCTCTAATTTCTGGACGATGAAGAAAATGAGGGCGAAGAATTGGAGCTGGTGCCCCAAATTAAGAAACGGGTCGAGGTCACCAAGCCCTCCAAACTAGAGACCTTGCCTCGTAGTAGGGAACTCCGAAGAAAGACTTGGGCAAAGCCCTCGAGTCCTCGGAGATCGAGATCATTCCCCCGCCTTTAACAAGTACACTAGAGGGGACAAGTGCCGAGAACTCCGAAGCTAATCAGAGTGCCTCGAGTGAGGAGCTCGGGGACATGAAAATAAGTCACTCCCCTTGTCTACCATCTTACTCCGTAGAGGCGATAAAGGAAGCTCGAGATTTGCGAACGCCCGACCTGAGCAAGGTCCTCAAAAAAGATTCTTTCAGGATTGTTTCACTGTGGTCAATGATTTGACCTTAATGACGCATCCACCCTCTTTGAAGAGGCTCATCGTCTCTTCTCTCGGAGTAAACACTAACTTTTATTGTTGTAATTTTTCTTCTCCCCTTCTCTTGACTGATATCTTTTTGTTTTTTTGTAGGCCATTATCAAGTTCAGGGCCGAGCTGAGCCAATGTGAGGCCGAGCTTAGGAAGTCTTTGGATGAGGAGAAGGCCCTGAGGCTCCTTTGTATCCAAAAGGAGAAGGAGCTCAAGGTCCTTCAGGCTGATTTGGCCAAAGCTCGCAGAAATGAAGTCGAGCTATACAAGCAGGTAACCATGATTTTGAAAGAGTATAGTCTTCTTGGCCTTACTGTGGAGGCTAATACTTCAATGTCTCAGCTACAACAAAATTCGGAGATGATCATGTAGCTTTGGGGCGAGGTAGATCAGGTTTAGGCTAACTGCCACAAATGGAAGGAGAACATAGATCGACTTGCTGCTGATAAAGAGGCTACTCTAGCCGAACTGGCCTCGGTTGAGACTCAGCTCTACGGTTTTAAAGTGAAAAATCTGGCCCAGGCCAAGAAGATCGGGGAGCTCGAGGCCAAACTTGCTAAAGTCGGGGCCGAAGTTGTTAAAGCCAGGGCCGAAGTGGAGAGGACGAAGGCTACTGCTGATAAAATCATTGCCGTGTACTTAAGAGATGATGAGGGTGTTTAAGAAGATCTAAGGGAGGCCTCTGACCGGGAAAATAGAGTAATTATTTAGCCAAGTGCCAATTCCGGAGGGAGACCCTCGAAGAAATCCATGCTCGAGGTTTCGATCTCACTGAAGAGATAGCCCAAGCGAGGGTGATGGAAAGTGATGCCGTGTTTCTCATTTCTTCTGATGATGAAGATGCTGTTAGTGGTTCTGAGATCAGGGGAGATAAGGATGGAGTCCCCGAGGAGTAAGTTCTTGAATATGCGACTCCCGAAGAAGTAGCTCCCAAGGATATGGCTTCCAAAGACGTAGTTCCCAAGGGTGTGGCCCTTAAAGTAGATTAAGCTCTTAGGTTTTGTTTTTGCTTATTTGTTTTTGTGTAAGGCCCATCGTGGGTACTGTAAATACCTTTAAAATATAAAGAATTCCCTTTGCTTCACCTTCGATTTGTATTGAATTCTACTTTGTTACATCTTGCGAATTTTTTTGATAACTTCAATGATCAAGCAACATTGGCTCGGATTCTAAATAGAACAAACCCTGAGATTTTTTAATGATCAATGGGTGATCTTTGATCATATAACAGAATATTTCTTAAGGTTTTTGTTAATCCTCAAGCTAAGCTTAAGTCGATTTGATGCGATCTCGGGATGATGGGACTCTTGAGTTCGAGTTGAGTAAGAGCAAGGTCTCAAACTCTACATGCTTCGGCCCTTAGGCTCTTTGATATTGGCCCTTAGGCTCTTTTAGGTCGGCCCTTAAGCTATTTATGTTGGGCCAATTCGGCCTCTAAGACGGCTATAATGTTTTTGCTCTTTTTGGCTGAAAGACTTAGTAAAAATTTCTTTATGCCTTAGCATGTGCTTTTGTACCCGTTAGGTTTTTCGAGGGTTCGATAAATTGGAACTCATTTGTAATCTATTTGTGTTACGATTGGATACCACTTGAGGGTTTTTTGAAGGCTGTTATTGTCGACCTTTAAATTATTCGAGGACTAATTTTATCAAATCCCCTTTTTTTAATTTGCTTTTGCGGAGGGTAGACTTTTTTAACTAGTTTTTTCAAAGCATTTGAAGGCCTTTAACTTATATCGAAATTCGGATGTCTCCGAGCTACATTATTTCGATCGTAGCCTTTTTATATGACCGTGGTCTTTAATATGGCCATAACTTTTAATATGGGCGTAACCTTCGGCTTCGAAAGGTTAGTCCCCATGTATGATGGCCTTGGACTTTATGTCGAGGGGATGCCTCTTTAAGGTCTTATGAATTCGAGTTTAGATGACTCGAATGTGTTGACTGTCAGTGACTGTCCCCGAGTATTCGAGGTGTATTTGTGCCTTGGCCCTTGAGTCGTTCCTGGCAAAATCACAAGTATGATGTTCGTATAGTAGAAAATTTCTTTGAGACACAAAGTGTTTTGATATAGAAAGAATGCTTCTTTGAATAATTGATACATGCATACAAGTTTTGCCATCGGGGCTCGATTATTCTATATGGGCACGGTTCATATGACCGTTTGGCTCATTACAAAGTTTTCCAATCAAGGTCCTCTTTAGTGTGAAGTATTTTCCTCAAAAATATAATCTCCGATGGTGATGCCGCCCAATATTCGAGGTTGATTGAAAAGAAGCCTTGGATACTGTTGAGTACTCCTTAGGTAGCACATAGTTGTTGCCTAGTTAAAAATCTCGCCAGTAAAACCCATTTGGGACAAAATATGATCTAAGGGAAGAAGAGTGCAACGCGTACTTTAAAAACTAAGGTCTTCATGTAAAAAGGTTCCCTCGATGTCCTCTATCAAACACTTGCAATGAGTTAGTTTTAAATTTAGTTGGACAAAAGAAGAAAGTCATACCTTAGCAGTATTATCGTTTGAGTAGTTATACACTCCAATTGTTCGGCAGTTGTTCGCCTCCCATCGTGCCAAGTTTGTAAGATCCTTTACCGATAACTCCGATGACTCGGTATGGTCCTTCCCAATTTGGCCCAGTTTCCCTTCATTCGAGTCTCGAGTATTGAGGGTGACCTTCCGTAGAACTAAGTCATTGATTCCAAAGTGTCGAAGGTTAGTCCTTCTATTATAATATCTTTCGATTCTTTCTTTCTGCTCCGCCATCCGAACAAGTGCGGCTTCTCGTTTTTCATCTAATAGCTCGAGGCTAGTATTCATAACCTCGTGATTTGACTCTTTTGATGCATGTCAAAACCTGGTGCTGGGTTCTCCAACCTCGACAAGGATTAAGGTTCGGAGCCATATACTAAAGAAAATGGAGTAGCCCCCGTGCTGTACTATGATGTCGTTCGATATGCCCAAAGGAGCTCGGGTAGAACTTCTCTCCATTTTCCTTTTGCATCGTCCAACTTTTTTTTTTTGGTTTTGAATGACAGTTTTGTTTGTTGACTCGGCCTGTCCATTCCCGGTTAGGTGTTACGGTGTTGATAAGATCCTCTTTATTTTGTGTGCTTCAAGGAACTCTATTACCTTGTTGCCAACGGATTGTTTTCCATTGTCACAAACAATCTCGACAGGTATCCCGAACCGACATATGATGTGGTCCTAGATGAAGTCAATAACTTCCTTTTCTATGACCTTCTCAAAGGCCTGTACTTCCACCCATTTAAAAAAATAATCAGTCATAAACAAAATGAATTTAGTTTTACCTGGGGCTGTTGGTGGAGGGCTGGCTATGTCCGTTCCCCATTTCATGAAAGGCTACAGGGACAGGACTGAGTGTAGTTGTTCTCCGGGCTGATAAATCATTGGCGCGAACCTTTGACATTTATCACATTTTTTAACAAACTCCTTAGTGTCGTTTTCCATGCTATCGCAGTAATACCCTGCTCTAATAATTTTGTAAATCAAAGACTCAACGTCGGAGTGATTCCCACAAGTGCCTTCATGAAATTCTCATAGAACATAATCGGTACCCCCGGTCCTAAATATACCGCCAATGATCCATCGAGAGTCCTCCTGTATAATGTTCCATCTTCATCCAATGTGAACCTAGCAACCTTGGTTCATAGAGCCCTCGACTCTTTATGATCCGATGGGAGATTTCCATTTTTCAAATATTCGATATACTTATTCCTCCAATCACAAGTCAAACTTGTGGAATTTATCTCTGCATGACCCTTTTCAACCACAGACCTTGATAATTGGACGACAGTTCTCGGAACAATATCATCTTCTTCAATTGATGACCCCAAATTAGCAAGTGCACAGGCCTCACTTTTTTGTTCTCAAGGCACATGATCTAGAGTCCACTCCTTGAAGCGGTGCAAAGTTACCTGCAACTTGTCCAAATATCTTTGCATCCTATCCTTTCGAACTTCAAAGCTTTTGTTTACTTGACTTATGACCAACAGGGAATCATATTTGGCTTCAATGACTTGCGCCCCAGGATTTTAGCTAGCTTGAGACCTGCAATCATGGCCTCATACTCGGCCTCATTATTAGCTAACCTAAAAGTTTTGATAGATTTTCTAATAGTACTATCTGTTGATGGCATCAAAATAATACCGAGCCCGGACCTTTTCACATTCGAGGGACCGTCTATAAAAAGGGTCCATACACTCGATGATGTACCCAATTTTAGCAGAAGTTCTTTTTCACTTCGGGTACGAGGGTCGGTGTAAAATCGGCCACGAAGTCATCTAAGATTAGAGACTTGGTAGCCGTTCGAGGTTGATATTCGATATCGTACCTGCCAAGGTTGACTGCCCATTTGGCCAATCGACCTGATAATTCGGGCTTATAAAAGACATTTCAGAGAGGATAAGTGGTTGTTAACACACATATAGAATGACATTGAAAATATGGCTTTAACTTTCTATATGCGCTTATTAATGCAAGTGTTAATATTTCTTAGTGCGGATATCTAGTTATTTCAACTTACGTAATAAATAGGGATTTGTGTACCTTGCCGTTTATCGTGAAAATGGTAACAACAATTAGATTTGTAAATGGGATTCTAAGAATACGTTATCTATTCCTGAGCTAGTTTGAAAGGGTTGTTAGTGCTAAAACGTGAAGTAAAACTATAGAGATCGAATTAGTCAAAGCAGTAATCGAACCGGTAAGGGGACGTTCCCCGGGCGGAAAGCAGGCCAGTAGATACCTCGGAGCTGAGCCTCGAGCCTATATTGAGCTTGTCGGGGATATTCGGGAAGGGGATAACAAGTAAAGATATAGATAAATAAAGCTCTATACTACCAATATTGAGCCGAATAATGAAGAACAAGTGAAGAAAACAATAAAGTGCTAAGGCAACCTCGGGGTCAATGAAAGCAGATATCTTAGAAGAGAGAGAGAGAGAGAGAGAGAGAGAGAGAGATAAAGAGAGAGAGAGAGAGAGAGAGAGAGAGAGAGAGAGAGAGAGAGAGATTATTGCATAGTGGAGAAGTGGAGCAATATCAGTCATTTACAAGGTAGGGTGAGTCCCCCTTATATAGGCGAGGGGACTTGATATAGTACATGGTGCATTAAATGTAAATATACATGGATGGGACGTCTGGACAAGACACTAGATCTTGTTGGCTCGGGCTATCCCCTCGGGAGCTTATCATCTGCGTGACTTCTGCTAGGTTGCGGACAGGTCCTATGACCTTCGAGCCACTACAGAGTTGGGGGTTATGCTCGAGATAAAGAGCTCGACTGTGACCTTATGTCCTCGACGTGTCGTTAGGGTACTCCGAACGTACCTCGATGGCGGGAAACAAACTCCTCCAATTGTACTGCACACTGATAGTGTCCACGTTTCCTATATCGAAGTGATAGGAAATGATACTGAATCGTGTCCTCGAGGCCATTACTGCCATGACGTCATCCATATAAGAGCCTTAAATGCCATAGTCCCGGGAACGGTGCGGGGTTTCCGTCATATGCGGCAGTCGAGGAGTTCACGAACTGCTGCAGGTTTGTCCCTTCTACTTCCCCAATCGTTTCCTATAAAATGCTCCGATCGTCAGATACTACTCATCTTCGCCCTTCTTTCAGGCTCGTGGATAGGAATCTCAACTTATTCGACATATTTCATATTTCTCTCTTTTTCGGAAAGGCTTCACCATTATCCATGGCTAGGACGTCCAGGACGGTACCCTGTCATAATGATACTATATCATCATCCCAATCGACTAGGGGGTAATAGGACGGTCCCTTCTTTAGAGCAGTGGACCCCTTCCGAGTTTGATACATCGGAGGATTTTGACATCGAGGATCCCGCATCCATGCCGGGCTGATGCGAGCATGTATATCGATACATTAGCATCGTGACTAATATAAAAAATGTGAATAGTGACTGCTGATGGAACGAAGCAGTGACAGTGGAAATTCCTGCCTCCGGCAACGATATTACCAGTTTTAAGGAGGGCTTTTTTTGCGTATATACCTACCCGTTCACCTTGGGTCCCGGCGAATCCATAAAATCTCCTCCCTTGGACATGGATCCGATTATCCTTGACTTCTGCATTCGGTATCGAGTGACCCTTGACCAGATATCACCATCTTTTTTGAGGATTGTGCTGATGCTCAGGCACTTTACCGAGGAGATCGTAGGTGAAGTTTTCACCCTCAACCATCTAATTGGATTACACCGTCCTCGGCTGTATCGAGGCTTGATCAAGCTTCGGCAATGGTCTAAGAAACCTTTCTTTTCAAGCGTCAATGAAGGGAAGGACCGGGGGTGGATGAGCAGGTTTGTTCAGGTGCACACCTCGAATATTATCCCGGTCCAATGGATGCCCTTTTCCGAACGGTGGAACTTTCAGCGTAAGTATATCTTCCCTTTAATCATTTCTCAACTTTTCTTTCAAGATTTGTGATAACCTCTTGGCGAATTTCTCCATCTTCTCCTTGGTATCCCGAGGAGGTTCCAAACTTGGCGAGGTGGATCGAGCGCTTGGACAGGAGGTTCTTGTATCATCTCCGATCCTTGGCAATCATGGCCGATAAGCGTTGGGTTGCCAAGAACCATGGTAAGGTTTCTTTTCTGCATATGTCTCGTATTTTGTATTCCTCTTGGGCTCCAATCATCGCATTGATGCAGGCCTTGGAGAAAAAATGCCGATGAGGCCACCCCCTGGTGGTGAAAAGGAGACCTTGGGGCTCGGCACGAGCAAGAAAAGGAAAACAAGAGTGTCCATTGCCCGACCTGACGAGACTGCTGTCTCGAGCTCTGACCTTGATCCTGGTGTAGGTGGGGAAGATGACGATGATGGCAGTCCGCTGAGGAGGAGGTTGAGGGCCAGCGAGAGGGGTTCGCAGGTGCCCCGGTCGGAGGTTGCTGAGTCCGGGACGACGAGGGCCAGCAAGGCTAAGGAGCTGGAGGTTGTTGATGAGGATGCCAGTGTAGTTTCGAACCGCTTGGCCAGATTCGACGTAGCTTCTACCAGTAGGGCTACGGGTTCAGATGGGATGGAGTTCGGAGCCTTACCAGGGCATGAGCCTCTATTCGATGGAGTTGATGACCCGAACGACTTCATCAGAAACTGATCAATCTCGTCGGGAGAGTTAAGAGACGACGGGAGTATGGTTAGTGCCACGACCGACACTTACTTCGAAGGAGAAGGCTTTATTGCCAACATCCTCGGTGGCATACCTGACAGAGTTGACCTTGACGTATCTGACACCGTCGATGCAGCGGAGAAATCCCTGTGGCAGGTAACAATTTCTCTTTGAGTGTTTCTCTTCGCCCTCGGGCATTATTAATCATTTTTCTTAATTTCCTTATTGCCCTATAGAGCAAAGAGATATACATGCGTGTCATCTCTCGGCTCCATGGGGAACTTGCACGCCACGAGAAGGAGCGTGGTGCCATCTCTTTGAAATTGCAAGACTCAAGAGTCTCGAGGCGTCCGAGGAGATCAGGAGTTAAAAGAGCTTCGAGCCTCTTTAGAGGAGGCACTTCGGGAGAAGACTGCTCTTACTGCACAGGTATTCTTCTTGTCTCTTTTATAGCTGCTCCTCCGCTTGGTATCTTTATATGCGTTTTGTGTTCACATATTCGCCGTCTTGCTTCGTAACGAAGGTTGACTAGGGAAACTCGAGGATCACCGAGTTGGAAGCGGAGGTCTCCGGGATGAGGGAGCATAATGAAAATGCAACCGGGGAGTTGGCGACATCACGACGTTTTCATTCAAACACCCGCAAGGAGATCGTTGCTTTGGTCGAGGCTAAGCTCGATGTGAAATGAGATGCTACTGCTTACAAGGAGGACGCGACCACAACGCATGCGGTGGACCGTGACATATCCTTGGAGGCCGAGCAAAAACTGGCCTGTGCTGTTGATCATGCCAAGGAGAAAGGGAGGAGGGAGGACCTGGAAGAACTTAAGGTCCGGGGCTTCGAGTTATCTGCCAACCTGAACGAGGCCCGTGTGACATATGAGGCACTGGAGCGTTTAGTTGTTCCTGATAAGGGAGAAGAGAATAGCGGCGAGGAGTAGTCTCTGAGCCTTCCCTTCTCTTTTTAATTGGCGTGTTTGGGCAATTGGTCGGTTTTTGCCTAGATCTTATATATTCGTCTATCCCTCCCTCAAGTGATGATTCTGCAGTTTCTTTCTTTGATAAATCCATCTCTTCTGTAGAGCCAGGTGCCCTCCGCGAGCTTCTCCACTTCTTTGCTTCAGTTGATTTTTGCCTGGATAATCCTCTTTTTACCATTATTCTGCCGTGGCCATGGCCGCCGCTTCGACATCTGATGCTCGGACGAAGGAGACTCCTTCCTATATTCCGTCTTTGGCTGGCGATAGTGGACCTCCTCCGACGTCGGGGGAGAGGTATTTGGAGTGCACTGCCTCGAGGAACATTGTTACGTCAGGGACGCCTCTTAATATTCTGGGCCACCGGGGGCATGTGTCAAGAATTACCTCTTTGGTGGTAGATGAGGACTTCAGGGCAATCAGGAGAAAATGTGGATAGGGGGAAGGCGTGGTTCTATAAGCCCCTTCCCCTGAGGAGAACGTCACACCATATGTTGAAGGTTTCTTGAGCGTGTATACCGACGTTCTCGCGCCGGGTTCCCCGGACCGGGTTGTGCTTGATTTTTTTAAAAGGTATCAAGTAATGCTGGCGCAAGTTTATTCCTTCTTCTGGAGGATAGTACGGTCGATGAGATACTTTACCGACAAGGCTGGGATAGATTTCACCCTTAGTCACCTCATAATGTTGTACCGGCCATTACACTTCCGAGGCCTGGTTGCTCTTCAGCGTATGTCTACTCGAGATCCTATGATTGGTGGTCAAGAGGATGAAGACCATGAACGGATGAGCCATTTTGTTCGGGTTCGGATGAATGACATCGTCCCCGAAGAATTCCTACCGTTCCCTGAGAAATGGAGCTCCACACATTAGCACTCTATTCGAACTATATTTTTCTTCATATGAGGTCGGGCTTAAAGTGATTTCTTCCCGTCTTTTGATTATAATAACTCGTTGGTTGCCTGATGAGGTTCCGGACTTAGCCGAATGGTCTCGTAAGCTGGCGTCATGCTGGACTCATGATAGGCGCCGGTGGCGAGATCTTTCGAAAGGGAGGTGAGAGGTAAATTACCGTGGTAGGTGCCTGGTGTTCTCTTCCTACCCTGCTCTTTTCTCTTTTAGGACCGGCCTTCTCTTTGCTGACCTACTTGGTTCCTTTATTGTAGGTGCCTGGAGTTCATTCGAGGCGAGACCTCCGGTTCAAGAATTGAGGAGTGCTAGCAAAAGTAAAGATGTTCTACGGTGTGAGAAGGCTTGCGGTGATGCACCTTTTCCGCAGCGGCTGAGAGGAAATGACTCGGTTGGTCAGCCAGCTTCCAGGACTGAAGCTTTATTGATAGCGTCGGACCTCGATAAGGTCATCGTTTTAGCCTTGTGGTGTTGACCGTGGTAGGGATGTTCCGGCGCGATACTTTCTTCTTTTTTATTCATACGCTTGGCTTCTCTCTTTCAGGATTTTGACAGGCTCAAAGTTGAGCTGCTTTTCGCGAGACCCATCTGCGGGAAGCTCGGGAAAGGGGGAATTCCATCCAGCTTCTATGCGCGGCAAAGAAAAATGAACTCGTTTCTTTAAGGTGCGGGGCGGATCGAAGCCGCGCTCGGGAGACCCTCTTCGAGAAATAGGTATTCCGCCTTCCGTGTTGGCCCATACTTCTTTCCCATCCTTTTTTCTATCTTTTCTGGCCTTTGAAACACTGTTGTTCCAGTTGAAGGGCAAGGCGGATTAGCTGAAGCAACTCTGGGGCAAGCTTGGTGCTGCCAATTGCAAATCCGCTCAGCTTCGAGCGCGTGTTAACGCTTATTCGAAGGCCAAGGAGAGATCTCAGGCCGCGATATCCGCTTTTAAGTCACAACTTCAAGCTGCTCGTGCGAATGACTTCGCTCAAGCAAAGATGATTATGAGGCTCTCATCTGAGCTGTCAAGGGTGAAAGCCGAGGTGTCGAACGTCCTGGCCGAGGTCGTAATAAATAGCACCCGAGCGGAGCAGAAGATGGTGGCCTATTCAAAGAGCGCCGCTGTTGTTAGGGCCGAGATGAAGAAGGACCTTGATCGTGTAGGAAATAGTAGGGAGTATGAGAGATGCAGATCCCGGAGGGAGACCCTCAAAGAGATTCATGCCAGAGGTTTTGATCTCTCGGGGGAGATCGGGCATGCCAAGGGAGCGAAGTTTGATGCTGAGTTTCTAATATCCGATGATGAGGAGGAGGCCGCTGGGCCGTAGCTGCCAAAAAGGGAAATAAGCATTCCCTGCCTTCTTTGCTTTGTGTATATACATATAGATTTCATCATACGATGCAGGCCGAGATTACGTCCGGTCATTGACATGTAATAATAAGGAGGGGGTGACCCCGCAACCTGTAGTTTCTATACTTCCGCTTGCTGGAATTTTTTCACTGGATCAATTCAATCTTGGAGTAGCCTTTAGGCTTGAATTTTTTTTGATTACCTTCGAGTTTAGTCTCCGAGTCAGGATCTGACTCGAGCTTACCTTACCCTTGAGCCCGTTCAGGCTGGCGATAGAGGTTTTTATTTTTTGCTCTTGGGCGTTTGGCTATTTTTTGGGTCTAGTCTCCGAGTCGCGTTGCAATTCGAGTTGTAATTGACCCTTTCCAGATGTTCTAGTTGGAGATAATGGCATCGATGTCACGTTCTTGGGAGCGTTATGATTTTTAGGTCCAGTCTCTGATTCGCATTGCAACTCAAGCTGCAATCGACCCTTAAAATATCATTTGAGCTCTAGGCTAGCGATGTTGGCCTTTTTGTTGCTTGGTCATTAAGACCTTTTGGTATGAGGCCCGGAGGCTTTGTTTAGCCGGTGATAATGGCACTTACACTGTTAGGTTGCAGGGACCTTTTTATACGAGGCCCGGAGGTGTTGCTTAGGTTAACTATTTTGGATCCGGTCTCCGAATCGGGTTACGACTCGAGCTCACTTTTATCCTCAAGTTGTCAATTTTTAAGCCGGCGACAATGGCACTTACGCTGTTTGGTTGCGGGGACCTTTTGATATGAGGCCCGGAGGCTTGCTTAGCCGGCGACAATGGCACTTACGCTGTTTGATGTGAGGCCCGGAGGCTTTTTGTAGGATTTGTTTCCTCTCATTAAGGTCTTATTGATTATTTTTCCTGACCCGTCGTCAGTTCTAAAAGAACCTCGATTTCAAGTCGTAGTCGGCGGTGTTTCGGGCACCTTCGAAGGTTCATAGCTCATAGGTCGAGTAGATCGACATTTTTGTGATTTTTGGAGTCGATGTGGTCGGGACTCATTTTTTGCCTGTTGAGGGAAGCCTGTTTTTAACCGGTTCTTTCTGAAGTAGATTTAGAGGATTTTTAGCAATAGTCGGGCGTCCTCGAGTCGTATTTTTTAGGCTGAAAGAGCCGTTTTGACCGGGTCATGTGCATTTGGCCGGGGCTATTTTTGATCCCGAGAAGCAGTTTTAGGTGTCTATACCTAGGGTATGCCTTTTAGGGATTCTTACAAATGCGACGTATAGCCTAAACTGTGGGATTTTTCATACCTTTGAGGTCTTACAGTTTGCCATGCCTGTTAATGTCTTATAGTGTATGGAGAATAGATCTGCTTTTGCCGAGGCTGCCCATTAGGGTCTTACAATTTTGGATTTTCCAATGTGTGGAGATCAGTGGTAGTCTCCGAGTCATCGAGTTGTTTAAGCCTGAAGTCCACTTCTTGTGAGCTCGGAGTTGCACCATGAGGGCTTGGTGAGCCCGACGTTTTGACCATGGGGTCGTACGGATACCAGATTCTATAAGTCTCCGGGTATCTCGAAATACATCTGGAAAAGAAGTTTTTTTTGCTGTAGATAAGCCAAAATAGTCTTCTTCGAGGCGTGGGATGCTTAAAAAATATTCTTTATTGCTTGGCAAAAATACAAGCTATAAATATATGTTGTCTTGTTGTTGTGAGTTTTTTTATCCGATGTGCTTGTATGATTCCATATTGGAAATTTGTAGGAGAGAGTGGATCACGATCTCGTCGGGTCCTCTCCCCGGGATGTGCAGTCCTGCTAATAATCTTGGTGGCGGAACCTTCTTCTTGTTAAAAACCCGATCGAGGAAAGAATGCCCAGCAGGCCCTGTGGTGGCCGCGGATCCTCGAGCGGGATCCGGAGCTACTGAATGCGTCAGCTGGCTGCCTGCGTACAAATTAGCTACAAGAAAGGAAAGGAAATGATAAAAGGAGGCTACATTCCAGGGAGTAAGCCCCACGGTAGTCATCTTCCTCGTCCGGACTGGCCTGACCAAGGATGTGATTGTCCTTACCTTTTGACCTCATTCGAGGGAAATTCCGTCCATGGGTATAAGGTGAGGGATCTCCTCTTGTTGCTCGTATTTGGATGCTTTAGCCCTGCATTTTTCGCGAGGTTTTGCACCTTTGGACAAGTAGGGTCAGAGTCGCGTACCGGACGATGTATTCGTCATTGTCTGTATATAGCGTCTGTGCCCTGTGTCAGTCAACATAATATCCTGAGCTAGGGTGGGATGAATAGGGGGAATGATTTGTTCATTGTGGAAATCGCCATCGGGAACCTATCAGAGGTCCGGCCCGAGAGTGACGTTGGGCCGGATTGTCCTATCGGCTTAGTCCCAAACTCGTCGGTATAATTTTGGCCGATCCACCTATATTCATAAATGCATGTTTTATTTGAAATGAGTCGAATTAAAGAAGCGATTACCAATACGTTAATGTGATGCCAAGGTGGAATCTCGGCATCCTTTTCCTAGAGCATTTTCCGGGATCGTCCCTTTTTGGTGACGGGCACTTGCATTCTACATCCTACGGATCTTCGCGGGGTGCTGCCATCCTTCAACATCCGTGATGATGTGCTGCGGCTTGCCGGTTCGGTTTTGTCCGGTCTCTCTTCGTCCTTGGAGCAGGATCTGAGTTTGCTCGTTTGGCGACATTTTGTGGCGACCTTTATTGAATGGTATAGTTGCTGCTCTTTTGGGTCTGTAACTCTGAACATCTCGTGATTCTTATAGAGGGCCATGGTTTCCTTGGAGGGGTTTTGGTTGAATAGATCTGAGCCACCCAAAGTTTCCGGCTTCGCTTATGGTGAACACCATGCTTGGGACTGCAACGTTGAAGTCGAGCCCTATCGGGCGAGGTTTCCTTGCCGGCTATGCCTTATTGAATCTAATATAATTGTTGGCTCCTCGAGGGTGTTGTCCTCGGGATACTGCCTTGTTGTTGCGAGACGTGCTGTACCTCGAATCATCTCTTCCGTTCGCGCTGTGTGGACGATGGCTCCATTCATACAACATCATCTTCTCTGCTAGGAATCTACCTGGATATGCCAAAACCGAGGAGATTTTCTGAGGGTCGTCCATGGTCCTGATTTGGGTTCGGTGTCGGTTGCTCGTATTCGACCAAGCCTCGATTGGATATTTGCCCAGGCTTTGCTCGAACTGTTCTGGGGTTGCCGGGCATGCTTTGTTTAGGCTTTGGGCGAAGGCCCGTGCGCCCCACTACCCGAGGCCGGGAGCGGTCTCATTTGTCCTGTCGGGGATCGGGGTGCGGCTTCCCGTGACACTCTATTTTTTCTTCTCCTGGCCTTTGGTGCATTATGCCCTTTTGGCATTGCTTTGATGGCATCGGCGTGTGCTTCCACGGGCCGCACTAGTATGGTAAGCGTGTCCTCGAGATCAGGTACCTAATGATGGCGCTGTGTCATGGTTTCTTCTGAAGGAGTTGCTTCAGATCTCCTTATTGGGACGGGCCTGAGTTCTCCATTTTGGAGTCGCTTCGGGAGATGATTGCTGTAGAAGTCTTCGCTAACATGATTTGATCTTTACGATGAGGTCTTCCATCATCCTGATTACTACAGGATAGGTTGTCGATTCGTCGTTGCCCGATACCTCGGGTACTGGCTCGAAGCGAGGAGATACTTTGGGTGCTGCCGCGCTAGCAGTCTCCGGGCATCTTTGTAGCTGAGAGATAGTCAAATGCTATTCCTGCAATATTTCAAAAATAATACGAAGATTAACTTCCCGTTTTACTTCTTAAAATAGGGTCTATTTGGGAGGTAAAATACCCCGAGTGGTTAGCCAACGTGGTCGTAGTTCCTAAAAAGGGAAACAAACTTAGGTTGTTCGTAGATTATAAGGATTAAAACAAGGCATGCCCTAAAGACTCTATTCCACTGCCTAACATCGATCGCATGATCGATGCCATTGTCAGCCACGAGATAATTACCTTTATCGATGCCTACTCTGGGTAACATCAGATTCAGATGAACCATGGGGACTAGGAGAAGACCTTGTTTATCAGTAAGTTTGGAACTTATTGTTACAACATAATGTCTTTCGGGCTAAAACATGCAGGATACACCAATGCCTAGTTAACAAAATATTCAAGGAAAAGATAGGTAAATCAATGGAAGTGTATATTGACGATATATTGGTTAAATTCCTACATGTAGAGGACCATTTGGCTCATTTGCAGGAAACATTCAAAATCTTAAGGAAGTACAACATGAAGCTTAACCCAAAAAAATATGCCTTCGAAGTCGGCTTGGGCAAGTTCCTCGAGTTCATGGTATCGAATCGAGGGATCGAAATCAAACCCGACAAAATCAAGGCCATCAAAGATATCACTATCGTAGATAGTGTGAAAGTTGTACAAAGGTTAACATGACGGATAGCCGTCTTGGGTCGATTCATTTTGAGGTCATCGAATTGAAGTCACAGGTTTTTTTCCTTGCTCAAAAAGAAAAAAGACTTTGCATGGACCTCAGAATACCAGCAAGCATTGGAGGAATTGAAGCGATATTTGTCGAGCCCACCTCTGCTTCACACTTCGAAGGTAGATGAAAAGATTTACCTGTATTTGGTTGTGTCCAAGATAGCGGTAAGTGGGGTGCTAGCTCGAGAAGAGAAAGCGAGCGGTAAAATCTAAGGAGTTTGTTTTCGGCCATCGAGGTACGTTCGGAGTACCCTAATGACATGTCGAGGACATAAGGTTGCGGTTGAGCTTCTTATCTCAAGCATAACCCTCAGATCTGCAGTGGCTCGAAGGTCAGAGGACATGTCTGCAACCTAGCAAAAGTCATGCAAACGATAAGCTCCCGAGGGGATAACCCGAGCCAACAGGATCTAGTGTCTTGTCCAGGCGTCCCATCCTTGTATCTTTACATTTAATGCACCCTGTACTATATTGAGTCCCCTCGTCTATATAAGAGGGACTCACCCTACCTTGTAAACGACTGATGTTGCTCCACTTCTCTACTATGCAATAATATCTCTCTCTCTTTCTTCTAAGATATCTGCCTTCATTGACCCCGAGGTCGCCTTAGCACTTTATTGTTTTCTTCACTTGTTCTTCATTACTCTGCTCAAGATTGATAGTATAGAACTTTATTTATCTATATCTTTACTTGTTATCCCCTCCCCGAATATCCCAACAAGTTCGAGATAGGCTCGAGGCGAGGCTCCGAGGTATCTACCGATCTGCTTTGCACCCAGGGAACGTCCCCTTACCGGTTCGATTACTGCTTTGACTAATTCGATCTCTACCATTTTACTTCATGTTTTATCACTAACAACCCTTTCAAACTAGATCGGAAATAGATCATGTATTTTTAGAATTCCATTTATAAATCTAATTGTTGTTACCATTTTCACGGTAAACAGTTTGGCGCCCACCGTGGGGCTAAAAATAATACTGATTATTCTCTTGTTAGTTTCGTCACTTAAACACACAATATATTTCACACTTTTTATTTCCCAAGATCTTTCGATTTTAGGTTAATGATTAGCTCGATAAATGAAATCGGGGATGATAACCCCAAAAATCGCAAAGAGAACGGTGTGGCCGTTCTAACGACCGGCGTGACACCGCAAGACCTTGATAACGCATCTAGATCGATTTGAGCATACGCGGGTCTAGAGGGAAGAATACAGTGGGAGATATTGTGCTGGAGCTTACAATAGGGCCTGTGGAATTCACGATGGAGTTCCAAGTGCTTGGGAAAACCAAAAAAAAGTCCGATTCAAATTGTAGTCCTTTTCTTAAAATTCCAGAAAAACCAAAAAAGGGGGTTTTCAACCCTTCGTGAGATAATGAAATTCCCAATAGTGGATGGTGTAACACGATTTATGGAGAACAACACTCTGCAAAGGAAATGTTTGCAGCCAATGAAGTGACACCGATACCAGTGCCTTCGACCTTAGAAAAATCGAGCACCAAAGATAGAAAGACGGCCAAATAGCAATCACCGATCCCAACCCCGATCGAGCCGTGGGAACAAGTATTCGAAAAAAAAAGAGGATTTCCTTACTCCTCGAACTTTCGTTGTTCCCGAAGAGTCAGGCGCAACAAACTCAACGGTCGAGGAATTGGAACAGGTTGCACTGATTGAGTACATGTCCGAGAAAAAGCTATACTTGGGAACGGGATTAACCCCCGAACTCAGGAAAAAACTCATTCAATTTCTTATTGATAATATAGATTTTTTTGCTTGGTCTCATTTAGACATGACAGGAATCCCACTGGAAATAACAATGCACCAATTAAGCATCGACCCCAGGCTCAAACCAGTAAAGCAAAAAAGGAGGCCACAATTCGAGGTGAAGCATGCGATCGTAAAGTATGAGGTAACTTCCCATAATTTTAAGGGTTTAAATTGATTTATTTTCTCAATTTTTATCCATAAAATCCCCAATAATTATTTCCACATTTATTGTTTTGAAAATTCATCTATTGGATTTCTATATTTATTTCAAAATATGGCTAAGGTAAGTTTTATATATTTTTATAATTATATTTTTTTAAAAGCTAAATTGCGTATAATTGCAATGTTAGCCCAATTATATTTCATATGCATAAAATTGGACCCTGTATTTTTAAATTGTTAATTATGTATTTTAAATCATTTTTTCTCCTTAATTTATTTTTCAGAAATTACCTATCATTTTTTTATAAATTAAATAGGGGAAAATTGAATATTTAAATAACAACCAAATTTGGCTTTCAATTATAGCCAAAATTGGACCCCTTTCCAGCCCAATTTCACACCCAACTCACCCGACACATACCCTATTAACCCTTACCCAAACCCGTAACCCACCTACCCATTTTAATCCTGACCGTTGATCTCCCAGATCAACGGTCCAAATAATTCCATTCCTTTTTTAAACTCTAATCGACCCCTACCCTAAGTCATTTCTCCAAAGGCTCCGCCTTCATATGCTCTCTCATCTCGACTCTTCTCTCAAAACTAACCCTAGACTCCTCCACTCACCTCCTTCTCTAGTCATCTCCAACGACTATCTCTCAAACCCTAAGCCTCCAATGGGTCTCTCATCACCTTTCTAATCATCTCTAAGGCACTCAAGGGTCTTGGGCCATGTCAATTTGGACCTAGGATTTCTGATTCTGTTGTTCGAGGTTTCTCTAGTGTGATTTTGGGAAAAATCACACCATATGTGTTACGATTTATGAAGTTACAATAGGTTCTTTCGATTTCTACTTAGGTTTCCTTTTGAAACCCTAACTCTCTTATGGATCTCTCAGATCTATGTTATTTTCAGGCTTTAAGCATGTTTCCTTCTATGATTTGCTTATTCTCGAGTTTTCTTCTGAAAGATCCTCTATTCTAAATCGTTTTTACTTTCTTTAAAAATTAGGGTTTTTCTCGGAGTTCTTTCTACACCTATTTCAACCAATTTATTTATGATTAAACCTTTTTCCCTTGTTTATCATGACCAATTCTATGTTCCTACTACTTTTTAACTCAACTCCGTTAAAAGCCCTAATTTTTAAAGATTTTGATTTTCTTTACTTGTTTCTGTGTGTTGGCATGATTTCTTTACTTGTTCTATGTGTTAGCATGATTTTCTTTACTTGTTTTTGTGTGTTAGCTTGATTCTCTTTACTCCGCTTCCGTGTGTTACCATGATTTTCTTTGCCTTGGCCTGTGTGTTAGCATGATTTTCTCTGCCTTGGTCTCGTTAATCTCTCATGGTCACCATCCTTCGAATATGTCCTGCTGAATATTTAGCCTACTTATATCACCTCTATATGACTCTGTTTGCTCATCATTTATTTCTTCTGCCTATATGATTGACCTTGCTTGTTTGCCACTTCTGTTCATTCGGCTCTATTTATATGTTGAAATATGCAGAATCATGACTCCCCATGATTGATTCTGATTTTCCTTAACTTTTGGTAATTGAAAGATTTTCCTTCAAAGCCGTAGAATTCTACGTGTCTGTTTCAATTAACTGATTTCATTACCTTATATACTATGGTACTTTCTTTTACTTAGTCTTTCCTTAATTCCCTAAACCCTAAACCCTAAACCCTAAACCCTAAACCCTAAACCCTAGGTCTTTCTGAATTTGATCCTAATTGATTACTTTATGCCTAATAAACTCTGACTCCTTTCCTTATCTAATCATGCACCGATTCTTCTTCTTGCCTTATATGGTACTGAATCATTCTGTTTGATCTTCATTCCCTTAACTCAAGGAAGTACTTCCTTGATTCTCTAATTGATTGATTTTGAGTTCTTAAATTAGTGTACTACTGTGATTTTTACCTTATTCCACTACCTACTTTCAACTATAAATACCCTAAGTCTTTCATTAACAAGACACGAGCACTTGGCTTTCGAAAACCCCTCTCTTATTTAAAATCTCTGTTCTCCCTTCTTCTTTGTGTTATTTTACTACTATTAGCCGGCTGCAAGCCAAGACTAATCATCTGTGCTCTTTGGTTCTTTCATTCTGCTTACTTCTATCTTCACTGGTATGTCCTAATTTAATTTAAAGTCTCAACAACAACATGTTTCTCTTCTTGTTTTAGTTTCTTTTATTTCTAGCCTGCTTTTACTTGTGGTTCTATTGTGAAGTTTGTAGTTAGGCGGACTCCCCTACCTTTAAATTCATGATTCAAGCATGCCTGGAAAACTGTTTTTAACATACTGTGTGCTTACTTTTATTATGAATCCCAAATCCCTCTCCTCCCTATGTGCTTATATTCTCCCTAATTAGTTTGTGATTATGCCAGTTTCATTCATTGCTGAGCATTTCCAAACCAGTCCAAACACCCTTGCTAGGGTTATATGTTTGCAATCAAATACTTGTGTATCCCTAAGGACTTTGACCCCTTGTGTGACTATTAAACTCATTTGGATTCTGTGTGTGATCCTATCCTGGGTTCCTGATCTGGTTTATCACTCCAACCTTTTCAAACAATCACTATTACTTTACTTTAGTGATTTCAAATAGACTTTTAAGTCTAGTCTTTAATAAACTGACTTCCACCTGTATCCTACACTTTCACTCTACTCTTAGTTAATAAGTTCTTCCTCCTCTAGTGCCTTGGGATCCTTTTGAGAACCCTCTGAACTCTGGCATACTAAGGCTGGCCTTTCCACACTGCACTGGTTCAATGCTTGGCTATTAAGTCTAGGTGTAAGCATTGCCCGGGGTCCTTGAGACCCTTAGGGAACTTTGATGCACCTTGACTCTTATTTGTCTATGGAAATGAGGTTTGAAAGACCATTGGAGGCTTTGGTAAACTTGGGCCTAGAATAGCTTCTTGATTTTCTATTTCACTTATGTAATTCAGCTATTGGCCTGTAATAATTTATAAACAGGTATTTGGGATATTCAGTAAACGGGTGGGTAGATGTATGCTTTATGGGGTAATATGGGTAGAAATCCTGCTCTTAGGATTTATTTTCAAGTCTACCTGCTTCACTCAGTAGAAAACATGTCCATACGGTCTTATTCTTGTTGGATATGATTGCCTTTGCATAATAGAATCATGCCTATAGGGTTCCACCTTTAATTTACCCTACATCAAATAGAAATCATGCCTATAGGTTTTCACTTTTAATGTTTGCATCAGATGGAAATCATTTTCACAAATCCTACATTTGTCATGTTAGAAAGCATGTTACTAGGTTCCAAGCCATCATGTTTTAAATCAATTCAAGTATAGATACCATGCCTATGTGACATAATTCCGATTCAGTAAGTTTTTCACATGTTACTGCAAATTGACTAATACCAGTAATGCGCCTAGATACCATGCCTATAGGGATTTCTATTCGCAATTATGTCTGAAAATCTAATTAGCCTAATAAGTCGATCTCATTTCTCTTAGTTTACTTCCTAAAATTGGACAAAAATCATAACTGAAGCGAAGAACATGGACTGAGTCATGTCTTCACACTCATTGCACTTCATCACAATGTAGTCCCTAATTCTCCTAACCCTTTCCATGATAATACCCTTCTCCTGTAGCAACCGTTCGATCTGCTAAGATCTGGCATCCAAAACTTGTTCGGCTGTATGATTTTGCTTTTAAAGTTGCTGCAGGCCTTTCTTTAGCTGTGACATCAGGGCATAGCAATACTCCCTTTCTGATTTTAAGTCTCTTTCCTGCTTGGTCATTTCGTTTTCAAGGACATGGACCTTTTTCTTTAAACCTACTATTCCTTTGTCATATCTCTCCTTCAATTGTCGAACGAAACTTGCTCGTCCCCCCACATTCTTAGCCAGCTTGGCTTGGGCTTTTGCTAGTTTAGCTTTAGTCTTTTGAAAATCATCATCACTGTCACGTACTTTCTGCGTAAGGCTGTAGATGAGCTTTTCATCTTTTCTGCTTCTGCCCGAATTCTCAGCTGCTATTCTCATCTTTCAAATTTGGGCTCGGAGAGCTTCATTTTCTTGAGCCAATCTTCTTCTTTCACCTTCAGCTTCTTGTGCCTGGAGATCGTTATTGAATTCCATATTTCTCAATTTATCCTCTAAGGCGTGGATGGTTGCTTGATATTTATTCTCTTTTTCACTCCAAGCTAACCTTTCTTGGACTTTATCATCAAAAGCTTGGACATGAGGTCTCTTGGCAGGTCTCTGGGTCTCGGGCTCATGCACTGGCTCGTAGTTTGCACAAGACCTTTTCTCAAACCATGCAGCATATCTTGGATCTACTTCCCCTTTGCAACATCTGGTACCTGGGTGCCATTTTTTAGATACCGTCAACTATTCCAATCCTGCTGAACTAAGGCTTCGGGCAACGCAACTTCTGGATGTAACTCAATGACCCGAGTGGTTAGGTCCTTATCTTCAGGCACCGCCTGATATCTTCCTAATTGTCTCAGGACCCTTTGTGGCGCATATGGCTGGACACTCCTCAAACCCATCAACATTAGGTAACCCTTAGCAGCCGTCGTGTATATAGCTTCCGTCATCTGGGGCCACCCTATAGTCCATTCAACCTGACTTGCTTTTAGAGCTTTCAAGTGGGAAACCCAAGCCTCAAATTCTTTTGGAGAATTATAGTTTTTTACCCTCTCCTCGTAGCCCTTGATGAACTTATCTATGCTCGAACCATAGCTCATGAATCTGGGATGATGGTGGAGATGCTCAATCAACCAAATTTGTAAAAGAACACTGCAGCCTTCGAAGAATTGAGCTCCATATCTGCATAGTGTCAATGCCTGGTAAATATCTGCCAGTATTAGAGGAGCAAGTGTGTGACATTCCTTTGTGATAAGGGTTTGTGAAACTCTAGCCATGCGAGTATCTATTGTCCCCTCGTCATTTGGAAAGACTATGATTCCCAGGAATGCAACTATGAAGGTGAACCTACGATGAATTTGCCAAAGATTCTTGTCCTATTTGTTTTTAAATCCCTTTTCATGTGTTTCGAACCCAACATAATACCCGAATCTAGAATACAGAAACTGAATAGAACAACACCCTTTGTCTATATGAGCCTTCTTCATTTGTTTGCTGATATTAAGAAGATCAAAGAACTTGTGTACTAATGGGGCTCTCGGGAATATCGACTGTTGTTTTCTCAAGTTCTGATCAAAATGGATGTACCCATCTATTTCCTCCAGTGTAGGGGTAAGCTCAAAATCCGAGAAGCAAAAGACATTGTGCACATGATCCCAAAAAGTTACCAAAGCTTTGATCAAATCTTCCTGTGGTTTGATTTCTAATAGATCAATGAGAGCACACCAACTGTCCTTTCACCCAGTCTTGACCATTCCCATCCAAATCATACCACCACATGCGTAACCGCAACTGAGCCTGCTATATGACTAATAGTTTCAGGTCCTGTACAATATTCATTTTTACCTGTGGAAGGTAAAGTTAGGTTTACTCTAGTGGACTTTTGCAAAATAGGTTTTTCAATTTCTAAAAGGAAAATCAATGGACCATGACTCCTTTCCCCTCTATGCTATTTAGCAAAAGTGGTTATTTTTGCGAACATGGCCCCTTCATAATTCCAAATAAATTTTCAGGCCGGGGAGAAACACCTTATGAAAAACAAATGACACTTTACTGATAGACTTATCCGTTCTTTACGAAAATAACCCTTCGACAACTGAAGATACTCTTAAGGCTATCCCGACAAGAACGACTTAAGACATTACCGAAGCTGAATTGGCTTAATCTTTTGACCAAAACCCTGAACCACATTTATTTGACCATTTACTCTTTTTTTTTTGAAAAATGAGACCGAACCCTATGTAGGTTGCCTAATTATCCCACATCCGGTAAGAATCAGACCTACGTAGTTTGGTCAGTTTTGACACATTTGAAAAGGACACAATATTGACTTATTTGAGATGACCCTTTTCTTTTCCTATTTTTGTTTTGAAAATTTTTTTCGTAGAGTTTCGGGACATTTCCAAATACCGGGGATTTTCCCCACATCACTCTTGGTTTTTCTTTTGATTTATTTTTCCCTAACCAGTCAGCATGCAAGCCAAAACAAATAAATGTTCACATAGCACATAAGATGCATCAGGATGGTCTGTTATTTTGGGCACACCTTTCCTACACAGACCAAACCCCTGTGTTGAGTCCCCTAATTTAAATTCACATAATGCAAACAAACATTCCTACTAGGGATACGGCATGAGGCCGTGTTTTACTAGGGTTAAATCTTGGGCTTTTGTTATAGACCTAGCTTACCTGAGCGGACAACTCGAGCCGAAGTGGGGGCAACGTATCGGGAGCACTAAAGTCTGCCCGACCTTGATGCTGGCCCATGCCTCATTCTTATTTGGTATAATTCTACAAATAAATCGGGTGCACCATTTTCAGAAGACTCAGAGCGGTGGCGTAAGAAGACAGTTATATATAATTCCAATAATATCAAAGCGGTAGATATACTGCAATTAGCACAAAAAGTTCACAAAATACAATAATATCAACAATAAATAAATCCAAGTAAAATAATAAAAAAATCTCGAATTCTTGAACCCTGAACCAAAGATTCTAGGTTCGATCCCAGCAGAGTCGCTAGAGCTATCACACCTCCTTTTTACTATCCCCGGAAGGGTATAAGGCAGTTTTTTCCAATTTAAGTGACAATTGAAACGAGATTATTTATTTAAATTTCAGAGTCACCACTTGGGATACTTTATGGTGTCCCAAGCCTCCGGTTTAAAATCCCTAATCGAGGAAAGATGACTCTATTTACGGTCTGCAAACACAGAAATTTGGGTAAGGAATTATGTTAACCCGAAAAAAGGTGTTAGGCACTCTTGAGTTTCGTGGTTCTAACACGGTCGCTTTGATCATACATGGCTTAGACAAATTGTTTGATTACTGATTTTAGAACCTGCGTGCATTTACCTTTTTTAGTTAAGAAATTATCTTGAAACGGGTCATGCGTACGTGTACCCATTTGTTTAGGCGCGCCAAAAATTATGTCATGCAAATGTGCCCACAATTAATAACGCTTTATTATTATTAAGAAAATTTGGCCAAAGTTGTGTGAATGCATACTTCGATTTAGTTTTTAGAATCATAATTATGTCATGCGAACGTGTACACAATCACGAACGGGCCTAAAGCAACTACGAGCATTTATCATTGTTATATCTAGGTAATCAAATTAATACGAGGGCCATGTATGATTAAATTGTGGATGGCACACCTCGGACTATATGAACTAAATTTAATTTAGCGGCCTATTAAAACCAATTTTATTGTTAAGAAAGTTTGATCGAAGTTGCGCGAACGTATACTCTGATTTGGTTTTTAGAATCGTAATTCTGTCACTCAAACTTGTACACAATCACAATTGTATTTTAAACGCGCTTAAAGGCTTTTCTACGGATATTTATTCTTAATGCCTAGTTATAACATGTGAGGGCCATAGATTAATTAGGATGGCACACCCCAATCTAATTAAAAGAGTACTCTTGCACAATTATTAATTGAAAAAAAAATGATATTTGTACTAGGCCATTAAGTATTTGGGCCAAGTCTACCTTGGGATTTCACCCGAAGAAACTATTTAAAAGGTGAATCGGGCTCGAAGGCGAGCCCAAGGAATGTGAAATGGCATTTCAGGCGAATGATCCCAAATTTCAGGCCCAAAGTAAGCCAATTCTAATAAAAAGTAAATGCTGAGGGGCGTGGGACTCAAGGTCGAGTCCAAACAAAAAGAGGAGACATCTGAAGCCTAAGAAGATTGGCTGAGTCCGTTTGACCATGGTTAACATGCAACAATATGATGTACAAAGCGCTAAATGCTACAATACCCAAATAACCATATTACATATCCAAAGAAACACTATTGTGAATTTAATTGAATTAGTAATATGAGGATAAAGCTATGCAGCATTCAAATCTCAACTTAACCCAAACTGAATTATAATCAATTTGTATGAAATTCAAACCTCAATTTATACCTTTCTAATACAAACAATAGTGGAAATCCTACACAATTGGAATATTTAGCAATTGTCAAATTAAAAACTTATTACTCAAATTATAGCTCCTCAAAAACATAAATGATCAAACCAGATTATAGAAAGAAATAAGCCAACGAGATTGTAATGTGATCAACCCTGAATCTGAAAGTCAACATTTGACTTTGAACAAATTTAAACGAAAGCAAAGGAAGTTCATCATATGACCTAGATCCCTACTGCAAAAAGCCTTATAGCATTCTCTATCCCATGACATGTTTTTAACTAACTCACAACCTAATAGAATATATTGAAATCTTAAACCAAAACTTAACAATGTGATACAACATTAGTAACATGAAGGAGTAAGTAGAATGCATATAAAAAGCTAGACTATTATAGAAAACTAAATGAAATTAAGGAACGGGGGAATAAGATTCAATACGCAACTCATATTCATTATAGTTCCACATCGGATTGTATATTTACACTTCACATGATATTTACGGTCCAAGGAGTAACTGAAGGTCAAAATAAAACAAGGAGAATGGGGATTTCAGCAATAATAGTAGATCAGCACATTAACGCAGCAATATTCAGCTCTTTTAAACCACTTTTTATCCCCAGACGAATCAGAGATCCCTTAAAACTTTTAAACTCTTCCACCCATGAAAGCCAAAGAGCAATTTCAAACCATTTTCAACCAAAAAGATGCAGAAACTTTTAGTGTTTTTCAGGGTGTGAGTGACTGCCTTAAAATGAAAGAAGATGACTCTTATACAGGCAGTCCTAGCCTTGTTAACTAATTCTCCTTCTACCCCTTTAATTCTTAATCATTTTATCCTTTTAACCCTTCAAAATATCTGAAATCTCCCTTCTCTTAACAAACCAGCCCCAACCTTATCCTCTAGAAGCTTCCCATAACAGAAAATATTCCCAAGCCTTCAAATACCTGAAATACCCCTTGATGCCTCCGGATTTACATCCAAAAATGAATCACAACATAGTAGTTTAGGTAATTTCTTGTGCATCAAAAATTCAGAAGGTGAATAGTAATTTCGTCACTATTCACTAGCCATATCTCTGGCATTCGGCGGTGGATTGTTGCAAATTTGGTGTCAAAAGAAGCCTATACTCATTGTGTACAATCCCCAATTGGGTTTATTCTCAAATATATAGCCAATTGTTACGGATCTTAATTTTTGTTCACGTTTATTGTAGCACGCAGATTTATTTCCAGATTTTATCATTATCACGTCAATGATATGATGATGTTTTGAGCAGCCATGGATGCCATTGTTTCTCCCCAGCTTCAAGCTTTGGGAGAGCCCATCCAAAATGGTATAGTTTACACCCAAGATGCTGCAGATCTTGTTGGAGCAGCGACTACTGTAGCACCAAATCGCAATGGAGTTTTTGCAATTTCCCAGTTTGAATTTGGGACATAATTCGCAACTACAAATACATATGCTGGACGTCTTATTCAATCAAACCCAACTGGTATGTTGAATCAAACACAACAAAAATCAGTTAATTATGTCCATGGAGAACTAACTCTGGTTTTTGATATGGAGAAACGACAACAATATGCCAAAAAGGAAGGTTTGCACCAGGCAATCGTGGTAAAAGTATTAGCAAGAGCACCAGATTTAAAGGAGCTTCGAACTATACTGCCCAAACAACTTGGAGTCAAGGGACATTGTTTGATTGGATTATTAGCACCAAGACATGTTTTATTAAGGTTTGATCAGTTCGACGATTTCGTAATGTCGTTGACGAGATCAGTGACTTATTTTGCGCATAAGGGAGAGAAGCATCAGTGTAGAATTTTCCCATGGTCTATTGGATTTGATCCCAAGGAAGAAACAACAAAGGCAGTCGTATGGATTTCACTGCCAAACCTTGCCCCGGATATGTTTGCGAAAAGGGCTCTATTATCTATAGCTTCAGCAATTGGCTACCCTATTGCAATTGATAAAGCTACTCAAACAAGATCAAGACCTAGCACTGCCAGAGTTAATGTAATTCTTGACCTAGCTGATAAGTTGCCGAAGAGGATACGTTTAAAGCATGTAGATAACTCAACTGGTAAGTTTTTTGAGGTGTTCTAGGAGATTATATATGATAACCTACCTTCATACTGCAAGGTCTGCAAGCACCAAGGTCATAAAGAGGAGTTTTGTCGTTTGATTTTGAAAAAAATTTCAAGAGGAAAACAGATGAAGGCTCCTGCATTTGAATCTGTGGGAGAGAAGTTTCAAGGAGACTTAAGGCAATTGTTAAATGAAAAAAGAGCATTGGTTAATGGTGATCAAAGGGCTGGTGTTGTTAATAGTCAGCTGGACAAAAATGATGTTGTAACAACTCCAGTAACAGCTGTTGGTGCAGAGCAGAACATGACTCCAATAGGTGTGGCATCAGGTCATATTGCTGATGAGGTGCTGCAGCTGGAGTAGGTCAACAAAAAGCCAATTTTTGTTGATACAAATCTGAGCGACATATCTGCTTCCACAGGTTTTGCAAAGATGTATAATGCCACTGATGCTTCTTTAAAAATAACCAATGATCGAGCTGTTACTGGACCAATTCAATCTGGTAGTATAACTTTGGAGTGTGCAACTGTTAGAAAATTGACTCCAATAGTTGTGGCAGCAGATGCTACTGTAAGGATAGCAGCTGATCGACCTTTTAATTCAAACAAGATGGATTTGTTGAAACATGATGCTGTTGTGAAAGCTCAAAAAGGTCCTGTGACTGATGATGATCCTACAGATCTTATTGCTGGACAAAACTCCAAGGAAGTTGGGCAACAAAAACCAGTAATTGATGTAGGGTCAACAGCTGGTGTTGAGCAGATCTTACCAGTTCCAAATGGTAATGCAGAATCTGGAAAACAGTCAGCTACTGTGATATCAAATTTGATAGTTACTGTTCCATTGCATAGTACAAGTAATCGAGCTGTTGATGTTGTTTCATCTTATGCTACTGGGATTTTTGGTGTGCAGGATGGTAAGGAAATTGATCGAGTTGCATCAGTGATTGATGGAAAAGGGCATTCAATGGTGCAACAAGCAGCCAATGCTAAATCTAAATTGGGTACTGTTTCATTAGAACTAGGTGCATGATCTGTCACACCAAAAACTTTTGGTTGTGCTACTGGTAAGGAGCTTGAACTGGCAGACTTGGTGTCAAATTCTGAAAAAACCAGCTCTCCAAGGCACAATGTATTGCCACAACTGATGAAACACGAGCAGTTCTCTAGTGCTAGAACAACAAGAACACAAAGAAACCAAAATCAAATTTGTTCAGCAAGTTCAGCAATTGGGAGATGTGCAGATATGATTACAACCAGATGCTCAAACAAGGAAGTTATTCCAGTTGTGGAGGAACTAACGAGCACTCCTACAATTCTTTTTTCCAGTCCACAAGTGGAGAAAATTATCGAAGAATCACAAATTGAAATGATGATGTATGCCAATCCTATATTCAAGCAACCATTGGTAACCTTGAACACATCGGCGTATGACAATCCTTCTCAATCGTGTGAGTCACTTGGTGAACATGGGGATGAATCTGGGCAACCCATACTGTCAACTGGCAATAACAACGAAATAATACATGCTAATGTAAGGGCCATGGTCAGTGAATCAAAGTTATTGGAACACCGACGAGAGGATGATGATGATGAGGAGAACAAGCACAACAGGTGTAGGTCGGATGAAAAATCTGGGCAGCAACATTTGGGTCGGATGAAAAATGGAGTTCACAGTAGGCCTGGGCAGCAGCAGAATATTAGAAGCATACCACCTGCTACTCTAATGGAGAATCAAATTGCAGCAACACCGTCAGCTTTTGGACAGCAGCAACACATTGCAAGCTCTTCAAATGTTTCAACATCAAATGCTGAACAACAGAAGCAAAGTACAAGTAACTCAACAACCTTACTAGTGAATTCAAATGATGCAAAGAGGCAGCAGGACTTAAACGCACCAGCAGCATTGACAACTACTGGACAACAGCAATGAAAAGATACAAACGTAACTGAAGGAACCTCGAGTGTAGTGCTAGCCGCAAATCAATCTGGGCAGCAGCAGCCTGATCCAAACAGCTCACCTGCTATCCATACGTATGGTCGAAATCCTACTGTTGGTAGTACTGGACGCATGAGTAGAAGCAGAAACAAAATGAAGATCACAGAACAACAAAAAAGCAAGGCAATCATGGTTAACTCTCAGGATGGAAATATTTTGGTGACACAAGGTTTTGCTCAAGCCACTCCAAATCAAGCTGCTATTCCTACAGGTGAGCGAGAAATTGTAGCATCAACATATGGACAAAAGCAAATTATTACAACCAGTCAAGTCATGTCAGACGATGATAGAATGTATTTGGAATCAATGTTGAGTGCACATGTTCCAAAATCTGTGAATTTGGGGATAGATTTGAATTTAGCAGGAGAGGATGATCCAAACTGCAAGGGACGGGATATATCACCTTCGCGCATCGGACCAAATCACAACATTTGTGCAGGAGGGAATAGCTATGAAGGCAAGGTGAGTGAGGAAGGAATTGCTAGGTGACTTCCAATGAGAGTTACCAAACAAAAGCAGGCTACCACAACTATTTCTACGAGGTCCAACCGTTCAAAAAGAAAATGATGATTTTCGAATACATTTTGCACACGGTTGAGGAAAATGACACAGAATTACAAATTGAAGATTTTACAAGTGTGGAAAAGAAGGGACAAGAATCAAATTGGTACTACATTTTATTTTACCACTGGCTTAGTATCCTCATCTGTAATATCATCACGGAGTATGTTATAAACTCTGTCATGATCATAAAATATTTGGTCCTTTGAAGTTCATATTTTTTACATGCTTGTTAGTAGGCGAGGCTTTTGTATGCCTCACTAGGATTAGTAAGGTAATGTTTAGCCCAAAAAGAATACCAATGCTATTGTTCCCCTTATTTGTTCTTTTCCTAATTGTTGTATTTTTTTTTTAATTATTAATAAAATTACTACTAGGCACGCCTAGTAGTGTAATTTGCCAAAAAAAAAAAAAATGAATCACATGGGTCAAATTTGACCCAAGACCCAACCCAAATGAACGAGCTTCTTTAAACTGGGCCAGAGATGACCAAAAAGCCCAATCAGCCAAAATGATCAAACCAAAATCAACTTTAGTGATTACGAAAAATAGAAAAAGAAGAAAACAATCTGGAATTAGATGATTTTTTACGATTAACCCTAACTTATGCTATTAACCAATTGAAAACAAACAGGCTAAGATTAATTCCACTAATAAAGAAAACAAAAATAACGAAACAAATATTGATACCTAATTTTTTCCCTATATATATTTTAATATGCAAAATACCTTCAGAATAGTATATGTATGCATATATAATGTATGCCCAAGTGTTTCATTATTTTTCCTCAATTTTAAAGGTTTTAAATCAATTTATTTCCCTATTTTATCCATAAAAACACAATAATTATGTCTAAAGTTATTATTTTTGTGATTAACTTGTTGAACTTTTATTTATGTTAAAATATAGCTAAGAAATTTTTTTTCATATTTTTTTACAAAACTATTTAGTATTTTTTAAGGCTAAAATGTATAATTGCAACATTAGTCTCTTTTAGGATTTAATTGCGTTTATGTTCATAAATATTAAGTCCATTATTTTTAAATGATTAATTATATGTCATAAATTGTTTTTGTACTTTTAATTTATTTTTAAAAATCAATTTACTATTTTTTTTATAATTTTAATAGGGAAAAATTGACTATTTAAATGACAGCCCAGTTACGTTTCAATTATAGCCTAAATTCTACCGCAGTTTAAACCCAATCTTCAACCCAATTGAACCAATCGGACCAGTCCCAAACCTAGTTTCATAAATCACCCCACTTACCTGTTTTAATCCAGGCCGTTGATCATTCAGATCAACGGCCAATACTCGCCTTTCCCTTAATTAATTCCAAACGACCCCAAAACACTATCATTTCTCACCCACCGTCGCCCTTGAACCCGTTTCCTCTCAAACCCTCTCTACAATACCACCTAAACCCTAGCCACCGCCACCCTAATCGACCCTAATACCTACCTAATCTATGGCTTTCTGTGGTCATTTGAGGCATGTACCAGCCTTTTATGGCACCTATGTGTTTGATTCTATGGTTTCATGACCAGACCTCAAAGGGATTTGGTCCACTCCTTGCTTGATGACCTTTCTCTGGCAAGCCATGGCCATTCGAGTGATATCCTTGACTCTCCTGGTTAGATCTGTAACTTTCAAGGCCTTTCTCATTGTTTTTGTGTTTTCTGAAACCCCAATCTCTATGACTTTTTTGATTCCTTTTAGATCCACCTTGGATCTATGCTTGCCATGAACTTTTTAAGTGCTTCTCAAAGTTTCTCAGACCTTTCTTTCAAAATGAATCTTCATTTTTTTATTAGGGTTTTCCTTTAAGTTATTAAAAGAAATCTCTTCTTTGATTTTAACGTGTTTATGATTTTGCTATGTCTAGTTCATGTTGTTCTTCTATCTGAGTTAGCATGTTGAAAACCCTAATTTCTTTTGGGTCTCATTCGAGTCCTGAAGCTGTTTGTTTAATATGTACTTGTTTAACTAAGGTTCCTCGTTCTTGTTTAACTTATTTGTGTTACCATTCTTTAAAACTCGATTGTTGTTGAAACCCTAGGTCTTTGGATCTGAAATTGTTGACTCGACTGAAAGATTTTGTTTTAGATTTTGTTTTCTCTATGTGACTTATCTAATTTTTTGCTACCTTTCAACTCGACTATGGCCGAAACCCTAACTTTTCAAAGGGTTTCTCCACCTGCTATTGTGAAACCTTTGCATGTTTCTGATGCTCTATTTTCTTCCCTGCTAATTTAATGTAACTTGACCTACTTGATTACTATGCTTTACTACTGAACCCTAGTTTATTTCTGCCACTACTGGATGTTTGTGATTTTGTCGATGAGTTTGGCCTCGCATGTCTGATGACCTTGTTCACTTTATTTATATGCTGAAGTTTCTTCCTTGATTGATCTTCATCTTGTGACTAATTTCTAAATTTTCCCTTTTATGAACTATACTTATGTCACTACTAGAAATTGGAGCTATGACAACGCTTTTTATTGCTACGGATCCATAACCGTTGCGATATGTGTTCTATTGTTACGGCTATAACCGTTACAAACAATTGTTGTAACTACCGGGACACTTAGCAACTGAACCGTAGCAATAGTCTCAATAACCGTTCCTATATATGTGTATATGGCTATGGTTTGTATAACCGTAGCAATAGATATATCTATGGGAACGGTTGAATGTATTGTTATGGTCATTTTAGTTCCCTCCTTATTTTTCACCCAAAATTTTAATACCCGCTAAAATAAGATGGAGCCCACAATTTGATTATTATTCTTTTTTAATTTTATATCTTTTCTTCATCGAAAATATGTATACCTAAACCCTAAAATTAAATATTCTCTGAAATTGCCAGGCTCCATCCGAAATACCCTAATTCTTTCGGCGAGAGAAAGCTTGCTTGAACTTTTTCTTTGGAGATTTTGGCGAATCAAGTGGTTTGCCTTCATACTGTACCCTTGGTGGTGGCTTCAATTTCAAAGGCTTGATTTTTCCACCATCAAAAAGCTCATGAGCAGTTGATACAGAGCTTCTCTCCAATTGACCACTAAAATCAAAAGCAAAATCATCATTCTCATCATCCTCATCACGGGTTACTCTTGATTTTGGAATTCCAGGCTTCTCCCAATTTAATGGAACTTCACCACCAGTTGTTCTTAGGGCATCGCCACTGTGGAGGTGATTGAATTTGTCGTAGAGGGCGGAGACACTAGCAGGGCTAGTAGGGGCGCTGAGAAAATAATTGCCAAAACGTACATAGGTAAATATATTCATATAATATGTAAATAAGTTATTTTAGCAGCACATGCAAAAGGTATCTTAAACTATTTTCTCCAATACATATGATGGAGATCTTTGAGAATAAGAAGAGTTTGAATTTTTCTCCTGTAGTAAAGTAACTTGCAAAAATAAGGTTTCAAATGCCAAAGGATATAAAATTTGTTTGTTTGGATAAATGAAAAAGACAAAGTACCAGCACGAAAGGAACTCCCATTTGAAACATCACTTAGACTGTAGAACTAAGTCAACATATGTAATTGAGATTGTTCTCATCATCTTCTCAAACCAACGCAATCTTTATGAATTCTGCAGGAACTCCCGCACCAGAGGCGACGTACTAATCCGTTAGAGTTTCTCCAAATATGAATAGGTAAATATATTTTTTAGCAGCTTTTTTAATTTTTAGCAGCTTTTTAAATTTTTAGCAGCTTTTTAAGTTTGTTTTGTTTTAAATTTCTTGGTTGGTTTTAGCAGCTCAACTTAAGTTTTTGTTAAATTTCTCTGTTTGTGACTCGTCTCGTCTCAGTGGACACTTGTTGTAGATATGGCAGAGTTTTCCTTCTTTTTTTTTTTTTAAATTTGGAATTTATATTTTAAGAGGGTAGCAAGATATATTCTTGCTAAATAGTAACCTTTATGCATTTAATTCCTAAATTATAATGCCAAAATTTCATTGTTCTGCCTAAATAGACAAGTGTGTGTTTTATTCTGGTGCATTTTTATATTGAACTTGCAAAATATTTACATTCAATTGACAAATATCTAATTTCACCATGAATTAGTTGTGACTCATCTCTGTGGACGCTTGCTGAAGTTAGTTGTCACTATGAATTAGTTGGTGATGTGTTAAGGAAAATTTAATTGTAATTTGAGTTAATATGTACTAACAAAGTATTTTGCTGCTTCAGCACACCATTGACATGAGAACTTGCACGAGTGCGTCTTTTCCATCCTACTGTTAGTCTAGTAGAGTGCAAGCAATGTGGTCAAGATTATAATATTAATCCAAAGAGGAATGGAACATCTGGTTTAAGGAAGCATATTAAGCGTTGTCTTGCGCGTCTTTGTGGAATCCGTATTTAAGAATTAAGACTATGTTGATTCGAGACTATTAGTGTAAACTTGAATAGAGGGATGCTCTCTCTGTTTTGCACTTTGTTTATTTGGCTGTTGCCTGCTACTGTCTTATTTGGCTGCCTCCTGCTACTGTCTTATTTGTTTGCTGCCTGGTACTGTCTTATCTTGAATGTTGTGTATTTGTTTTTATGGTTTGGCTGTTCTGGTGTTCTTGGCATTTGCAGTGAGTAAATGTAATTTGAGTTTAAGGCTACTGTTGTTGTCACTCTATATTATGAACGGGCATAAATAAATATATGGTCTCTTTACTGCTCTTAACTTTTGATTTGTCTATTGATTACTTGATGCTTTTTGGACTAGTATGGATTGTCTAGCATACAGAATTGGCAGCAATATTAATCTAAGCATTATGTTGAGAAAATGTATTCATTCTATACAAATCTCTGAACTTGTAAAAAAATTGAATTAACTCTTGTTTTACTATTGATAAATGAATCTGTAGAAGGAATGTGAGCTCAGTTCTTAAGTTGGTTTCCATCCTCATATTGAACTGAGATATTGTTACTGCTGATTTGTGAGGGAGAATTGCTAGACTTACTGGAGTTCAATTCTTGGAACTTGAATTGTGTTGATCTCATTGATTAACTTTGAGTTAGCAATTTCAGTTAAGTTTGATTTTTTTGAGTATAAAACTAAAATTTAATCTTCAATTCTGGTATTATGATTGCGACTGAAACTTGTCTCCTTGTTCACTGTTTGGAACATGCTGAGTTCAAGTGTTGCGAAGCTGGTATATATAGATCCTCATTACTTCTTCAATGGGCATGAAAATTCTAAGCCAAGTAAGTTTAGCGCTGATGCTAACTCCAATTTATACTGGTGATGAAAATAGCTGATGCGGGAGCTGACATAGTTCGAATTACAGTCCAAAGAAAGAAAGAAGCTGATGCATGTTTTGAAATTAAAAATTCTCTTGTGCAAAAGAAGAAGGTCTCAAATTTTTGCCGATATATTTTAAGAGTCGATGGACTTGATGACATGAGTATTATCTTATCTCGTGTGTGTTCTACATATATGCAGTTACAACATCCCTCTGGTGGATGTCATTCATTTTGCTCCTCCTATTGCACTTCGAGTTGCGGAGTACTTTGAAAAAATACATATCAATCCTAGAAACTTGTGTATTTCTGCTCTGTCAATGTGATGATCTTTTTTGGCAGAGCCAGGAGAACAGCAATGATCTAATCGGTTAATTTCTTTCAGCTGACAGGCGAGCCCAGTTTGAGCAATTAGAGTACGGAGAAGAAGACTACCAGAAATAACTTGAGCACATTGAGGAGGTTAGAATATTGCACACTAGTATAAGAACTATATTTTTTGATTTCTAATACATATAAAGATAATTATTAACCTTTCTATCGATGGAATTTAGAAGTCAGTAACATGGTATGAGGTGCTTGTCCTGCAAGTTAGCATGTCTTTAATTTATTTAGTACTTCCTATGTTCTTTTTGGTCTGTTTAAAAAAGAATGCCTCTTTCTATATTTAGTAACTCTTTAACTCCAACATTTCACGTAGCATATTTAAGACTACAAGATTCAAGGGAACTTGGGGTACATTACGCACATCTTTAATGCCTCTTATCTTTTGGTTTTGCAGACCCCTGAACTTCTGTACAGATCATTAGCGACAAAGCTTGTCGTGGGCATGCCATTTAAGGTCTAATTCTAGAACTAATTCTTCTCCGTTGTTTGTGCGCCGTCTTTGTGCTAAATTATAATCAGTGGTTTTGCAGGATCTGGCAACTGTGGACTCAATCCCGTTGAGGGAACTTCCACCAGTAGATGATAAAGATTCTGTGAGGAGCCTTGTGTTTTCTATGTAGTTATTTAAGTATCTAAGTTTTATCTTCATGATGCTCGGATGAATATGTTAAAATTTAGCATTTCTAGTGCAGATTACTTTGCTCGATCCATTTTGTTTGTGGAAACTTTGAGAATGACTTGATTGTGTCTTTGCAAAATGAACAATGTCTGTCTCTCAAAAGATTGGTTGACATAAGCATGAGAGTCATTACTCCTTTGTCAGAGCAATTGACAAAGCCGTTACCCAATGCCATGGTATTGGTAGTGAAGGAGTTAACTGGTTGTGTTCAAAAGCTTCTTCCAGAAGGTGTGAAAATCATAATAGTTTTTAAAGTTATTTGAATTAATTATATTCCAAAAGTTTAGTAATCGGGCTAAACTGGGAACCTCCTTCGGGTACACGATTGGTTGTGTTTGTGCGTGGTGATGAATCAAAAGATGAATTGGAAATCCTAAAGAGCACTGATGTTACTATGATTCTTCATAATCTTCCATATACAGAAGAAAAAATTGGCAGAGTTCATGCAGCTAGGAGGTATGTTGCATTTGTATTAGAAATATTCAACTTCTTTTACAGTAAAGCTGCTTCCAGTTAGTCTTGACGGCTTAATCAATATGACATACGTATACTTACATATCTCACTTGTATAAACTTTCCTAAACGCAGACATTATGAGAGGAAACATACTTGGCTGCTGTATTTTCATGTCTCTAATTTTTTCTCTAATAACCTGAAAATATCATCTGTTGCAACCTTTTTGAGTATCTCTCTGAAAATTCATTGAACTTCCCTGTGATTCATCACATACACTTTCCCAATGATACCCACATGTATAGTAAAGGAGACTTCACTTACCTAAATTCTGACATGTGGAGGTTATTTAGAATTTAGCTTATGAAAATTTCAATATGACAGAGATGATTTAGTCTGGTATATATAGACAGGGATGATTTAGTCTGGTATTAAAATTTGACTATCATATAAGTTCTTTTTTTTAATGCCAGAC